>VWZO01013654.1:2000-12851 GCA_013396975.1 Bucco capensis
GACCAAATAAGTATTCCATTTCGTGCACATCATGCTCATTATAAATTTAAGAGGCAGTTTCCTCTGTGGTCTCTTCTTCTCTTTCCTTGCAGTTCTGCTTTGGGCCCATCTTTGCTGCTTTTTGCTCCTGTGTCCAGTTTCCAGGTTCCAGCTTTCCCCTCCCCCAAGGTCAACTCCTGTCTACTTCGGTAACATAGTAGCCAGACGGGAGCGGGGGAGGTTTTGGATCTTGACTCTGTGTCTATATTTGCATATATATATATATATACATATATATTGTCTGCTGTTACTGCTTTTCATTAAAGTAGTTAATGTTTTGTCTTTTCCAGCCCACAAGTCTCGTTCTTTTCACTCAAACCATAACACGCTCAAAGAGAGTTTTGTTCTAGGAAAGTAATTCCATTAAAACTAACTAAAAAAACAACTGTACCTTTATATTGTATTGTATGACATGATATAATACAACAATAATTAAAGCAATTGAGAGGATCATGCTCCTATGTGAGACACGGGTGAAAAATTTAGAAGACTTAGGGATACAGGATAAATGTATCCCCAGCTATGCAGTACTATCCTAAATTAATTATCCTGGAAAACAGATTAGGCAGCAGGCATCTTTTGTCAGCCAGTACCTTTAACCCTAGTATTACTGCCCAATGACTTCTTTTTCAGAAACCTCAAAGTGACAGCTTTAGAGATGGGAGTTCTGTAATGACACATTTACTTATTGTTAATATTGTGTAATATTATTAACATTTATTAAGTAGAGACAGTGCAAGAGGATGCTCTAAATAAATTAGAAGTTGTTGAATTTACCATTAAAACTGTAGTACCTTGTGCCCCATCACTTTCACAAAAGATATTCATGCTCTCTTCTCACTTTTCAGTTCTGTTAATGTGTTCATTCCTCCACTGAGAAATGAGCTTTTAAGTACTCTATTTAGAACAGGCATGCTGAATCACACAGCAAGTCCAGGACAGCCAAGGCATCAGACCCAGTCAGCACGGGTTCATGAAAGGCAGATCCTGCTTGACTAACCTGATCTCCTTTTATGATGACGTAACACGCTTAGTGGGCAAAGGGCAAGGAGTAGATGTCATTTACTTGGATTTTAGTAAGGCCTTTGACACTGTCTCCCACCACATTCTCCTGGAGAAGCTGGAATCTCGTGGTTTAGACAGGTTTACTCTTCACTGGGTAAGGAACTGGCTGGAGGGTTGAGCCCAGAGAGTAGCGGTCAGTAGGGTTCCTTCTAGTTGGCAGCCAGTCACCAATGGTGTTCCTCAGGGCTCAGTTGTCGGGGCCAGCATTAGATTGTGTCCAGAAAAGGGCAGCAAAGCTAGTGAGGGGCCTAGAGCATAAGTCTTATGAGGAGTGGCTGAGGGAACTGGGGTTGGTTAGTCTGGAGAAGAGGAAACTCAGTGAAGAACTTATCGCTCTCTACAACTTACCTGAAATGAGGCTGTAGCAAGATGGGGGTAGGTCTCTTCTCCATGGTTAACAGTGAGAGGAGAAGAGGAAATGGATTCAAGTTGCAGCAGGGGAGGTTTAGATTAGATATAAGGAGGAATTTCTTTACTGAAAGGGTTGTAAATCTTGGAATAGATTGCCCAAGGAGGTAGTGGAGTCATGATCCCTGGAGGTGTTTAAGAAACATTTAGATGCAGTGCTTAAGGACAAGGTTTATTGGTATGTTAGTGATAGGTACAGTTGGACTTGATGATCTTAGAGGTCTCTTCCAACCTTAATGTTTCTGTGATTCTGTGATTAATCTTGCTCCCCTAATAGTCTTGGTGCTCTAACCTTAGACTTTCTTATTTAAGGTATTTGGAATGTAAGCTTTTTTGCCCATACAATTTTAATTTATTTACATTTTTGGGCCTAATTACAATCTTTGGTTCTAACACTTACATCAACTCTCAAACACAAAAGGAAGATCAATATTAATCTTATTTCATGTTGCATAAATTAAACTCCTACTCTGAAATACTATGAAGAGGACACTTTTCCTCAGAGTACTGGGACCACAGTGAAACTAGCAGGAGATACAAGGTATTGAAGTGATAAGCCAGAAATCATGAATAGCCAACTTAGTTTACTGAAGATACATAGCAGAGATCTATCACCTAGAAATAAACATTAATATATTAAAGTGTTGTATTTCAAGTAGTATATTAATCATATCTCATTCCAATGATGTACTTTCATGGATATCCAAATATGGATATTTCCTGAACAGCCAGTTCAAGTAAGAGGCCCACAAAAGTTATGCGTTATCATCTTCCTACTGAAATATTGGTTTAGTTCATCAACATTCTTTTACAGTATGCCTTTTCGTCGTGTTGTCCAATTCATATTAGCAGGGGTTTTTGCTTTGCACTAAATGCAATGATTTCTGCAAAATATAGTTCCTGTATACATCTCTCCAAAGACGACATTTTTTTTTTTTTTTTTCTAGCCATCAGAGTAATTTATGATAAACACCTTCTAAAATAATTGTGATGAGATTTGGTCTGAATCCTTCTCCTCCTGGACAGGGAGTATTATATTCTGCTAAAGCATAACAAAACAGAGCATGTCAGTCATATGAAGTATAAAATACAAAAAACAGAAACATAAAACTTCATTTTTTAAACTGTCTTCTTCCCTACAGTAATTGGTTTTCTACTGTTCTTGACCTATTCTCATTAAATAAAGCCAGTGCATTAGATTACTAGAAAATCAAGGTAAGATAATTTTCCTGAAAACATTACCATAACCTCAGATACCCTAAATGCAGGCACAATGTTTTCTCCATACTGTATCTTTATAAAGGTATGTATCTTCTATTTGATTAGTTCTTTAATATGAAATGTCAGTATACCATCAATAAAGATGTGTTAAAATTTGAATTCATACTATTATGAGACTGTTAAGAAAAAAAAAATTACATTTCTGTTGTATTATTCAAAGAACTTCAAAGCTCTACAATATATATAGGTATCATTGGGTAACAGTTTTGAAAGCACTCAAGGGTGACTTAGAAATAGCTACACAACAGAAAATGGGACAAAAGTAAAAGCAAAATAAAATAAAGTCCTAAAACTACACAAAGTGCATGGGCATGGTCCGGTGGGAAATGCCTTCTAAAGTTACCACTTATTTATTACTGTGAGGATAGGTTCGAAGTCAGCCATAAAAGTCTAAAGGTCACGTCTTCTGACACTCAAGTCCGCACCTCTGCATCACCCTTTTAACAGCAGCAGGGAGATTTTCTTTTGTAACTGTAACAGAACACTGCCTCATAAAGAAAATAATTTTCTTAAATGATAAATGTAGAGTAATACAGTAAAAGAATTCAAATAATTTTTCCATCCCTCATCATCTTCTTCTACAATAAGAGGGAAAAGGGAGAATAAGAGAAAAGTCCTAACTGCTCTTTACAGGGGGACCCCTCATCTCACAGGGGTTTCCCCAAGCATTTCCCAGAGAGCAGCAACATGAGGAACGACTGACTCTAACACCAATTTCAGTGTTGCAGGACAGGCTGCCATCTCCTCATGGTCCATACTTTAAGTAGCAATTGCCAACACAGTTATCTCCACAAAAAACACATATGACTACAGCTCCACACAAAGATCCAGATAAAATAACAGCAGGCATTCATTTTAACATTTCTTATCTAGAAGGAGGAATTTGGATAACATTGTGCTTTTGAAATCACTGACAAGCTCAAAACACTCACGTACACTGACAGCAGGGAAAATGGGTAATTTCAGGTCCCTCAGCACACAGAAATGAGTTTAAAATGTTTGCATGTTTTCCAAAGTCATGTCATACTCTAATTTAGCACACATATGCTGTTCCTAATCTTTCATTCCAGAAAATATCAGAAACCTTGCTGCAGTTTGCTGTTAGTATTTCCTCTATGTATGCTGATTGTGGCTAGGCTATGGCTATTTCTCATGGAATTAGAAGACTTTACATATTTTCCTGTGGAATCACAGAACAAAGTAGTATAAGAATTCTTCCACTGGCATGGAAATTCTCTAAAAGTCATTAATATAGAAACAAATAATCTAAATGTGCCTAAATCTGAGCCTCTAACTGAAAGAGAAGAAACTTCAAGCAGGGAATTTTTATCTCCCTAGACACAAGATTTACCAGAGATCACTGATCAGCATATGTTAGAGTGGGAGTGTCTGGGGTTTTGTTTCATTACAGTTTTAGAGGAGAGTAAATGAACTACTATTTTAAAAGAGTACATCCCATTTTCATGGTTGTTCTGCAAATATCTGTCTCCTCCAGGTCTCAGAGGAATTGCATGTTTCTCTCCATTTGTCATAGTGCAAGACATCTGCCTTTTTAGGATAAGTCAAGAAGAGATCTGGCTTCAATCTTCTTGGGAAAAATGAAAACCAATGACCATTTTGGAAGAATGCTTCAGCCTACGAGCTCAGGCCCATTAAGAACAATGGGAGACAACAGACTTTGGAACCAAGGCAGTGTGGGTAAAGAGGAAGATAATACTTCCCTCATGACATTTAAACCTTGGGCGTGAATTATGGATATAACCACTGTCTCAAAGCAAGGCTTAATCTAAACATACTGTAGATAAATGAAACAGATGTTGAGAAAGTAAAACAAGAGATAAGGATGTGGCAACGATACATCTAAGTTTAAACCTTGAGAATGTAGTCGAATAATATACAATTGTTAATGAAGATTTAGGACAAGACAAGTTGTAAAGCAGATGGTCTATAAACGAGCCTTGATGTGCTGTAGTAAAGGTCTCTCTTGTTACACTCTCATCTTGAGAGCTCTGCTGTTATTCTCTCTGTGGGGACTGGCACCTGTTAATCACCACAAGGCAGAGCCTGGAATTACCTAGTGGAATATTGATACTGAGGCCATCTAGAGTTTTTGGTTTCAGTTTACACTTCACATGAACTGTCTTGACACAGCATCATGTTCCTCTTTACCAAAGTCAATATTTCTGGTTTTTGTGAAAGGAACTAAAATTTAAATACCTCTGCCTTTTTTTTTTTTTTTTGCTCAAGTATGCAAGAGACAGTGATTTTGAAGAGAAGCATAGGGCATTGTCCTTTGACAAGGACTTCCTAGAACATTTTCAAACACAACTTGTACATTCCAGAGGCAAGAAACTTTCTTATTTCTTGGTGAGGTCTGCTAGCCTCAGTGTTTTGTTGTTTGTTGTTTTGTTGGGTTTTTTTTTTTTTCAAATGACTACGAGCTTAGAGAGAAAACTGAGTAACGTTTTCAGCAAACTGAACTTCCTCCCTCTCTGGACTGCGTAAGTCAGTCAAATAGACATACCCAAAGCATACCAAAATAGAACTGGTATAGCTGTACTGGAATGGCAACTCTCTGTTTCCACTTCCCATGCAAAATTAACCCTCCGAAAATAAGATAAATGAGAACTGCTGGTGAAAGGAAAAAATGTTCAAAATCTTACAATGCCTGTAATCTTATAAAACAGTCTAATCAATATGTTCTTAGTTGCACATTGTGCCCCATCACTTCAAGTGGTTCTAAAAAAAAAAGGGGGGGCACGAAAGTGACCTTTAATTGATAGATTAGAGCTTTATTTCTGTATTAATTTGATGATATTTGACGGGAAGGAAAGCCTTTGCTGGCCCCTATGAGGGGGCTGAATATTCAAAGAGCACATTTTGCACTTTTTTTGTCACAGAACTAGGCTGTAGAGATGGAAAGTGCACCCTCAAACCTTGCACTCCTCCCACAGACAGGTAAGTGGGTTCCAGTTCTGCCACTGTCTAAAACTAACCTTGATTTTAAATTAAAACCCAGTCAAAAATTCCATGCTTGCTCAGGGAGCTAAGATTTGGGAGTCTCTTTTCTGTACAGTCAGAATCAGTCTTACACAAGTGGAAGAAATAGAGGGTTTGGGCCAGAGAGGATAGCCCTGGCAGTGTCTCCTCAGGACGGAAATAAGGAAAGGTCAAATAGTTTTTCTACCACTTTCTTAATATTTTTCCTCAGAGAGGGAAGGCTTGGTCTCTCATTTGGTACTCTAGAGTTGCTAGATTAACTCTTGAGTAGGTTCCCTTCCGCTGAGGGGGCTTTCTTGAGGAAACATGAGGCCCCTGCCAAAGATGTTATTGGGGACAACTTGTGCCAGCATAAAGTGCCAACTCAAACTTTCATTTATTTGGCAAAATACAAGTCAGTTAGCAGTAGGATAAATCATTCTCATAAGTTTCTTCAGAGATCACTTAAATTCTGTGGTCATAATTCAGGGTTTTCAGGGCTCATCATACACAATATCTGGTTGTAGAAGAGAATGAGGATCTAAGTAGTTAAATGCTGAGGAAGGGGAGCCAGAAAGGCAGGATTTCTTTGCTTCAACTCAATATTCAGATGAGGGAAAGCTGAAAGCTTAAGTCAGACGGCAACTTCAGAAGAAAGATATTAAGACAGGATTTTATTTGCCACACTGCAGTATTATTGTAAACATTTAGAAAATGGATAGAGTTCTACCAACTCAGGAGAATTTGAGTATTCCCCAAGTAATAAAATAAAAAGGTTGTTTCCCATATAACAAGTCAGAAGGCTTTCCCAATATCACAAACAAATACTCATGGCTGAACCTTACCCCAATCTCAACCCCTGTCTTCCCCAAAGGTTCCCTAGACTGCTACAGAGTATATACTCTAATCATGTCATGATCCTATATAAGGTAGCAAGGGGGGGTAAGTGTAATGAAAATTCACTTTAAGTCTGTGTCAGAGAGAATTATGTGAACTGCAGTGAAATATGTCCTTTTTCTTGCCAGCTAAACGGGTACCACAACCAGCTTTAATTCCAGTTTAGACTTAAGCTAAACACACAAATCAGTCCCAAAACACATCTAGGATTAAAAAATTAATTTCTAAAAATGAGAATTGTTGACTGTCAGGAGAATGGAAATGCACATAATACATGTTTTGACAGTTTTTTAAAAAGTGTATAAACAGTTAATCAGTTAAAATAATTAACTCCGTCTCTAGTAAACTACGTAACAGGACATGCAACAAGTGGGAGTATTATTTTTCTGTCTTGCTACCCTCATTTGAACCGAAACAGCCACACTGGCTGTGATTTCTAAAGTAACAATTCATGTTGCTTTTACTTACCTACACAACCCACTCCAGTAGGATTCACCTGGCACTCTGGAGGGCAATTACACTTATACATTTCAGGAATGTTTACACAAAGACCAGTAACACAATTAATGGGATCGGCACATTCATCAATATCTAAAATAGGAAGGATAGATGTATAAATCTGCTCATAGGATAGAAAAGAAGAATAACTTCACTTTTTAAGAGAAAATGGGCAAGAAATTTTCAAATGTAAATGACTTCTAGCTGAAATTGAACAAAAGAACTACTAATAATTAATAAAAAATTTAGGAATAACCTTTGTACAGATGCATATTTAAGAAGCCATTATTTTTTCTCCCATTCTTAAATCAACTCCAAAGCATGCAATTCTGTGCATTGCTTGTTTAGTTGGGAGAAATACATGCTCATTGTTGTAAGATAATACAATGCATGTTTTGTGAACTCAACTTTAAAATAACTTGGTACAATTAAAAGAAAAAGGAAGTCTTGAGAGATTTCTGAACAGAAGAGATATATGTGTACAGTTTTCCCCAGTTTGATCTAGTTCATAACCATCATCGTAGATACAGCGAAACATTCCTGGTAGATATTACAGGTACCAAACACAAATATGTTCTGGAAGGAGCATTCATTGGTGTCTGAAGGAATATGTTATGAACAGAAAGTTACACATCATAACCACATTAATATTACAATAGTGTGTTGTACTAAAAAAAAAACAAAGACACCTGAAACAACAACAACAAAAAATCATAAAAGCAACATCCATTTATCACTTTTGGTTTTGTGTAGAATGCTATAGCTAGGGATTGGTGAGGCATTCGCTATTAAGCTGCATGTTACTTATTCCTCTTTTACCTAGTGTGAAGTAAATATGGCAAACGTGACTTCTCATGACTCAAAAAGAAAGCTAAATCAAAAGCCACTAAGTTCATTTCAAAATGTGCATTAAACATAATGCACCGTAGCACCATACAAATATGGCAGCTATTTCCTGGCCTATACTCTACAACATTTCTTACTAATATACAGGGAGAAGAAATACAGGAAGTAAGAATTCTCTATGATTTTCTCAAGCCCATGTTAACCTAGTTATATAGTAACTATGTATAGTAACTATGTATACATATGTATGTATGTAACTATGTATGTAACTATATAACTATGTAACTAGTTATATAGTTACTATGTATAGTAACTATGTATAGTAACATCTGCGTGTCAAGAACTGCCTGTGTGGTCTTGTAAATTGAAGATGAAATGAGGTTGAAAGACACTGACAGAAAATTAGATGACTTTGCCAACCACAGTGCTAGAAAAGGAGTTAAATATTAGCAGCACAGAGTGCAAAGATATGGTTTTACACGCAAAGTATAAAGGATTTCTGAGTTAAGGAAAGAGGCAAAAACCCCCTGCATGTACAGTCTGACAGCAAGACTTTTAATTTACCAAAATAAAAATGAGATAAAGTATAAAATAAATAGCTGTGCAAAAGTCTAACACAAATCCAGCATGCACTAGTGAGCTATTTTAAGCAGAGACAGGAAAGTGGAAAGCATTAATATAATTTTACTATGCACAACAATATCTTCATTAGAAATTCTGTGTACAGTGCTCCGTTCAAGTGTCATGAACTAAAATTTGGTGAGACGTAAAAAAGAGATATTAAAATGATTAATGGAATATCTATTTTGAACTTGGCTTGCTTGCCTTAGCCAAAGCTTGAGATGTGATATAGTGTCTCTTTATAGGAGCGTATGAGAAGTGCTTGCTTTTGAGGTGGAGAGAAATACAAATTTTTAAGTGAAAATTAGATTTAAGATAAATGCTAACAGTCCTGAGTAAATTTAAACTGGAAATTAAAGGAAAGTTTCTATTTACCTTGGAGTATAGCCTTGGAATGACCTCCAAATCAGATCATAAACATAACCTGTGTTCAGATGGAGCTTTATAAAGCTGTAGAAAAGACTGTATCATTGAGAAGCTAATGTACTGAAAACTCAATGGGTTTCTGAAAAAAACTGGATGCATTACTTGTATTCCAATTATTATACTAAATCTAGGCTATGGAATTTTATAGAATCATAGAATGTAAGGGTTTGGAAGGGACCTAGAAAGATCATCTAGTCCAACCCCCCTGCCAGAGCAGGATCACCTACACGAGGTCACACAGGAATGTGTCCAGATGTGTCTTGAATATCTCCAGAGAAGGAGATTCCACAACCCTCCTGGGCAGCCTGTTCCAGTGCTACGTCACCCTTACTGTAAAAAAATTTTTCCTCATGTTAATACTAAACCTCCTATGGTCTAACTTATTCCCATTCCCTCTTGTCCTAACATTGGATGACATTGAGAAGAGCCTGGCTCTCTCCTCCTGACATTCACCCTTAACATATTTGTAAATCCATGCAGCCAAGGCCTGATTAGAGTTAAAGCTGGCCAGTACTGTGGGTGATGGCAAAGAACTTTTTAAAATATGTTAATAGAAAAAGGAAGATCAGGAATTATATTGGTCCATTACTAAATAAGAATGGTGCCCTTACAAATAGTGACATTGACAAAGCAGAAATAGTCAATACTTTCTTTGCTTCTGTCTTTAATGAGGCAGATGGGATATGCAATACCCAGCGTCATGAGACAGAAACTGGAAATACAGAATCTGTCAGAGTTATAGCTGACCCTGTACTGGTGAGCGATTTGCTCCTCCAGTTAGACCCTTATAAGTCTATGAAGGAATCCACCCAAGAGTCCTTAAAGAGATGGCTGATGTCTCAGCAGGCCCTCTCTCGATGATTTTTCAACCCTCTTGGGAATCTGGAGAGGTCCCAACAGACTGAAAGCATGCTAATGTATTCCCTATTTTCAAGAAGGGTAACAGGAATGACCCTGCTAATTACAGGCCTGTTAGTCTTACTCTTATACTGGGCAAAATTATGGAGAGTGTTGTTCTAGGAGCCATACGTACCCGCCTGTCAGATAACGCGATTATTAGTGTTTGTATGGGTTCATGAAATGAAAGTCATGTTTGACAAACTTGATTTCCTTTTATGATGAGATTACTTATCTAGCTTATCAAGGAAGACCAGCTGATGTCATCTTNTTCTGGGCAGTCACAAATCAAACAAAATTTAACAAGAGTAAGTGCTCGGTTTTACACTTGGGAAGGTGTAACACAAAAAACACATACTTTCTGGGGAATGTTAGACTGGAACACAGCACAGCTGAGAGGGATCTGGGAGTAATAATAGTAAAATGAAGATAAGTCAGCAGTGTGCCTCAGCAACCAAGAGAGCCAAACAAATCCTGGGGTGCATCAAGCACTCCATCACTAGCCAAGTGAGAGAAGTGATAGTCCCACTTTACTCGGCACTGATGCGGCCTCACCTGGAGTACTGTGTGCAGTTCACAATACGGGAAGGATATGAAGTTGCTGGAGAGTGGCCAGAGCGGGGGCACAAAGATGGTTAACGGCTTGGAGAGGAAGTCATATGAGGAAAGGCTGAATCTACTTGGCCTGTTCAGTCTGGAGAAGGGAAGACTGAGGGGGGATCTCATTGCAGTTTATAACCTCCTCACCAGAGAGGGAGGAGTGGGGGCTAAGCTCTTCTCTTTAGCAGACAGTAACAGGATACAGGGGAATGTAATGAAGCTGTCCCAGGGGAAATTCAGGCTGGATGTTAGGAAAAAGCTTTTCACCCAGAGGGTGGTGGAGCATTGGAACAG
>VWZO01013663.1:0-13728 GCA_013396975.1 Bucco capensis
GTTTAAAATAGATAAAGTTAATGGCCTCAAGTAGAGCTTCTGTCCTGTCTGGATAGCACAGGATGGGCAGGGGATCTGTGGAGCACAAAAGCAATATTCCCGTAATAGTAGCACAAATATTTGAAGACATATCCCGTAAGACCCTCTTTGACAATAAAGTAAAATTCAAGAGCTCACACTGTGAGCTCCATATCACACCCCTGTGAAGGAGGAAATCACCTCACAACTGAGAGTTTCTGCTTAGGTCTCATGGCAGTACTCTTACACCTCCTGCAGAATGGGCAGTCCTCGTCCCCACCATGCCAGCAGCACAGCCCCAGCATTAGTGCAGTACTGCTGGGTGAAATACAGTTCAGCACACAGGAAGACTTGGGGACTGGAGCCCAAAGAATTGAAGTTCAAGCTTAGCTAAATTGTGAGTCTGAAAGTAGTATGGGGTCATGGGATTGGCTCTGCTCTGAGATCCTCCAAGGCACCTTGCTTCAGGAATATATGGACAACGTCAGGGAGATGATCTGTGATGTCTAGCATGGCAGTGATCAGATGAAAGTCATTGCACATTTAGCTGATCAGGTCAATATTAAAACAGGATAACTCCGCATGAACACCAATATATCCTGTCTTCCAGAGAGAGGATTTTTATTATTCTTCAAACTGAAAAATTTTTGAGATTATTCTTTTTTCAATGTCAATAATTAATATGTGAATTACCAATAGAAAACATTTCACATCTTATCAATACTGCAAACTGTTTCAGCATTTGAAAGTGCCTTGTGTCATTAAATACTTTTAATGTTCAAAAGTCTTGTTCTATGAAGAAAGCAGCTAAAAATTTTGGATGTAATTGTAACATCCAGTTAGACCAACAAAAAGCTAGTTGTGAAAATCTAGACAAATCCATCTCCGTAGTGTAGCCTCTCCCTGCTTCTCTCACAGGTGTACTGTCAACAGAGGAGAAAGCCTAGTAATTTTAGTTATATTGCTGTCCTCATTTCTTCTGCTTACACACCATTCTCCAACTCCTTTTGCCTTTTCCTTCCCTTCCTGTTACTCTCAGAGTATGTCCACCCCACTCACCTGTTCTGTAACTAAAGATGCCCAGCTGCTTTGGCATGGGGGGAAAAGGGCATCCTGAATGTCACCCTCTTGGCCAGGACCCACTCTTCACACATCTTTCTCTGACATTTACTGTGGAGACAGGAGGAATGTAAGTAACCATAGAAATCTCATGCAAACTCAAGAGCTGATCCTCTTTAACCTAAAAATGCTCTGTGTTAACTGTTGAATCTCTAGCTGATTTTGCTCTCCCTCTTCACTTTCCTTTGCAAGACTCTTTTACCCAGTGAGCAGCTGCTTAGGTGTCATTACAGCAAAGTAAAGATGTTTCTGGGTTTAAAATCTACTGTTTAAACTTCCCAAGTAGAAGTAAGTTTTTCTGCTATGGACTCAAATAATAACTGTATCAAGTATTTCAGAAATCAGTCTCCAAACAGAGGAGCAGGATCAGAAGATAGCAAGGCCATCTCAGTCCATTCACAGCTAGCTTGAGGTACAAGCTAGGGTTCTGAACAGCAACAGACACAAAGGTTAGCTCACTTATGTTTTGTCTTTGTAATAGCCAAACAAGTATCTGGCCTGACATACCTTACATTTTACCAGGTTAGCTAGTCTTTTATTTGTTAGGCTTATCACTGGCTTTTGCCTAGAAATATCATCTGGAATGATAGCTCAAATCCCTGAAGGACACATTTTACCCATATAAACCACAAAGAATTATCCAGGCTAGGTATGCTATGCCAGGAACAGAGAAAGCACTCATCATATTCCATTTAATTCACCAAAAAGCCCATCTTTCAGTAGAATAAAAAGAACTTATGTGAAAAGTGTCCTTACCATCTCCAGGATCCAGTGCCCAGCCACATCTTAGCAGAAGTGTTAGAATGAGAAGCTTTGCACCAGAGAATTAATGTTTCGGCATTTCTCCTTGTCTCATGCCAGCATTCCTGAGAGATCTTTTTTTAACCCAGGGATCTTCAGCATGAGGCTACACATTCCTTATTAGTCTGTTCATTAAGGATCCACAGGCACAAAGATCCCTCTTGGTATGCTTTATAAATATTAACAGCATAGCTGACAACAACAATTGCGAGCTGCAAATCCTGTCAGGAATTTTCTTCAAGATCAGTGTAAAAACTAACACTAAGCAGTAAAAAACAGTGAACATCTTTCATTTTTCACAAGAAAACTGTGTGCTTCTCTTTGTGTTTTGTGAGCAATTCAGCATTGAGATGGAATCTGTTTTGTTGCATCTTGATAATGTGATTCCTTTAGCTAAAGACTGTCATATCCTTAGCAGTCTTATTCCCAAGGTAAATTATTTTGGTAAGCCTGTAAGTCCATTTCCTAAATCCATATGTCAAATAACCTATTTTGGCAACAAGAAGAAATGTGTGTGGATTCCACTGTAGCATTTAGATTTTTATTTCATTTTTAAATTTAGTTTATTCTACTAAAACTAAATCTACTTCTATAACCAGAATGGAGAGAAGGATTTAAAATATTCAAATCTTGAAAGTTTTTGCTTTACTTGCATAGGGAGGCTTTATATCTGAAAGTTCTTGGGACACAAAGGGATTGCATAGGAAGTTTGCAGAAAGTGTACTTTGTTCTATGAAGTATGAAATTCTCAAGGAAACATCTCATATCAATCTATACTCATACCACCTGGAAAATAACTTGATTTTCTGAACAGATTACTAGTATTTTGTTAAGAGTCAGTGACTGGACCCTGTCTTTTACTGGCTTTGCAGAAGAGACATTAGTTGATCTGAGGAGAACTCCTGGACTATCCATCTTTAAAGGAAGTGTGATCCACACTTGTGTGAAGCAACAAGGACATGTGAAATTTAACTCCAGGATCTTTGATCATAATGGAAGCTGATCATCCCTCTGTGTAGAACAGAACAGCACTGCATTCTTTTGTCTTGCTATTTGTTCTGAGTGTTCTGTGATTAATGTTCTACACTGAACTAGGGATTTGTTTCCTTCAGTGGAAATCAAATAACCTTCTCAAGTGGTAAATCCCTTCCTAAGAGAACTGCAGTATGGGATGGACACTTTAGGACCTAAAAATAATCATAGGATATGATGAAGAAAGAGCAGCAGATGATGGTTTAAGTTAGATGACTTGGAAAGATCTTGCAGAGAGTGAATAGCCTAAAGGTTTTACCTATAAAGTCTGATTGTGTATTTGATTTTTGGAGGCTACAGGCTGTACATGACTGGAATGTATTGCCAAAAACTTAGAATTGATGGAATATCCGGATGCCCATTGAAAAGCTGATATATTGTTATCCTCAGTGTAACAATAGGTTTGATTAATTCTCTTCAAGTCTGCAATCAATAGAGTGATATTTTGTCAAAAAGCTGTCACTGGAGAGGGAACAGGGAAAATAGTGCAAGCAGTAGGAGCAGAGAAGTGGTCATCCTCCTGTCCTCAGCACTGGGGGAGGGCACATAGAATCATAGAATGGTTTGGGTTGGAAGGGACCTCTGGAGCTCATCTAGTCCAACCCCCCTGCAGTGGCCAGGGACATCCCCAACTAGAGCAGCTTGCCCAGAGCCCTGGCAAGCCTCACCTGGAATGCCTCCAGGGATGGGAACTCANGAAGTGATTTTCAGACTGTGCCTTATCTGAATAGTATGGGCATAAGGATTTCCAATGGCTCTGCGGTCAGTCCAGACACAGCTCCTTCTCCAGAGGAGAAGTGGGAATGAATTGTATCCCATGCTGTTTGGAAGTCAGGCCTGTTCTGGTGTTGCTTCCCTCAGATCTGCCTTTCAAGTCCACTGCGAGAAGACGAAGGGATGCAGGATTTCTGTCATATATCAGCAGGAACCAGAACAAAATCAAACTGTTTGGAGTAGCAGGAGAGGAGGATACTCCTTGGAGCAAAGACCTTGGCAGGCAAAAATTAATTTTTTCCTTCAGTATGCCCTACTTCAGCTTTTCCATTCCTTCTTGCTGCATCTGCTGTCTTCCTACCCAGTCAGGCAGGTCTGTTATCCCTAGGGACAGCTATCACCTCAAATGGACATCTATCTTCAGGGGGGGTCATCTTTGATATAGGTGTTCCAACATCACACTTGAAGCCATCTTGAAGCCCTAGAGCTCTGTCTGAGTAACAGTGCAGAAGGTAGCTACTTGCAATGCCAGGACTTTCTGGAAGTTGTGTTATTCTGATAGTGATATGAGTTGTTGTCAAATTGTGTGATGAGATGTTTCTGATTGACTTGTGCTTAACATTTCCCACCATGCAAAGTGGATGTCAGCCTTCCACACAAATGGTCCAAAAATGATTCTGTTTCTATATGTGTATGACAATGAATGTAGTTCTGACCTGGTAGCACTGTTGGCTGCATTTGTTCTGCACAAAGCTCTTGGGGTGGCAGCCTCTCAGTGACTGAGCCACAGAGAAACATTGGCATGAAAAAATGGTATGCATAAACCTAGTGGAAAAATGACATTTCAACAGAAAAAGAGACTGAGTTTCAGAAAGAAATTCTCATTTCCCTGAACTGCTTTTTGACTTCATTGCGATGAATTTAGGCACTAGGACACATTCTTACCCGGTGGGACTGCACTGCACTGCACTTGCACCTGTCATTAACATAGAATTCACTGCACTCTGAAGCAGTGTGTGTGTAAAAAGTGTCAGAAAGCAGCATTATCACAAATCCATACAAGGGGACAGGATTTTATCACAATTCTCAACTTTCATCTCCAAGGGACACAGATCCTCTTTGGATTTTTGCCCCTTGAAAAATAATCACATAATCACAGAATATCCTGAGTTGGAAGGGACCCACCAGGATCATCAAGTCCAACTCCTATTTAGGCACAGGACAGCCCCAAAATCACACTATATATCTATGAGCATTGTCTAAGTGCTTAAACTCCACAAGAGTTAGTGCCATGACTGCCTCCATGGGGAGCCTGTTCCAGTGCTCCACCACTCTCTGGGTAAAGAACTTCTTCCTAACATCTAACCTGAACTTCCCCTGGCACAGCTTCATGTCACTCCCCTGGGTCCTATCACTGGTCACCAGAGAGAAGAGGTCAGCACCCACCCCTCCCTCTCTGGTGAGGAGGTTATAAGCTGCAATGAGGCCTCCCCTCAGTCTCCTCATCTCCAGGCTGAACAGACCAACTGATTTCAGCCTTTCCAAGTGTGACTTCCCCTCCAAGCCCTTCACCATCTTTGTGGCCCTCCTCTGGATGTTCTCCAACAACTTCACATCCCTCTTGTATATTGCGATGCCCAAAAGTGCACACAATACTCCAGGTGAGGCTGCACCAGTGCCGAGTAAAGTGGAACTATCACTTGTCTCGCTCGGCTTGATGGGCTTGATGCACCCCAGGACCCAGTTGGCCCTTTTGGCTTCCAGGGCACACTGCTGACTCATCTTTAACTTACTATCTATCAAAACACCCAGATCCCTCTCCACAGTGCTACTTTCTAGTCTCTCATTCCCCAGTCTGTGGTTTTCGGGTTGCCCCTACCCAAGTACAGAAACCAGCAAATGTAAATAATAAATAATAATAATAATAATAAAAATAAATGTTAAAGAGTGTTATTCAGCAATTGAAGAATACTCTACTACATTCTGAATATTCTACTACATTCTGAATATTCTACTACATTCCTCCAGCTGCAACAGCTGACATTAGCTCAAGCTTTTTCCATTCCAGTAAAATTTTTTCTGCATCACTTTCTCCTATACAATGCACTCCCATTACTGCATTTTTTTCTCTCCATTGCCTATCGCGCCACAGAGGCTCCTCATTCATGTCTTCTTCCTCTCTTTAAGTACCCTACCCCCTCCCCAATCTCAGTTTCCCCACTGATCAGTGTCTGTCATTCTTATGCAACTCACTCACCCCACCGCGTCCCATCCCTAGTGGAATGTCCCTTGCACTGCACACCAGCCCTTTTGCTGCCAATGTGCAAGGTGGAACAGACGCACATGCACTGCACCTCTGCTCACCAGCAGAGATTGTGACTTGGACTTATGTTTTAATCTTCATCTAGGGGTAGTATACTTATCTAAACCAAATTTAACTCCCCTTGAATCTCTTTCTACTTGCATCTTTCCTATGCCATGCCACTGCATAAGCAGTAAAATCTTGTAAGGCACGTCATCATTTAAGTGCA
This sequence comes from Bucco capensis, assembly GCA_013396975.1. Taxonomy (NCBI): domain Eukaryota; kingdom Metazoa; phylum Chordata; class Aves; order Piciformes; family Bucconidae; genus Bucco; species Bucco capensis. The sequence goes on from VWZO01013663.1 coordinate 6,216, forward strand.
ATCATCAGTGTTATGCTGCAGTTATGCACATTGACCTGAAGGAATTGTTTCCAAAGATGCAGCCGGTAAGAAATGATACCATAGCAGCCAATGTTCAGGAAAAGCTGCATGACAGAACTCAGGAGTTACAATTTCTCAGTACAGGGCATGATGCCACCAAGCTTTTGGAGGTTTCTTTGTGACTGGAATTAATCTATAAACTAGAACTTCCTAATCCACTGCCCACTGAGTAGATACCCTAATGGATAAACAAATCTTCCCAAGACATATCTGAAATGGCTGGAACTATACTGGAAAACCTAGTGAAAAAGCAGAAGCCAATGGGACTGTCGAAAGTATTTGAAAACTATAAATTGCACAGAATTTCACTGCTGCACTGTAATGAAAAACAGAAATGGACACCACAGTTTATTCTCTACTGTACTGGAATTTGCTGGCTGCCACAGGGCAATCTGCAAGGTTTAGCCCAGAGAAGAAGCAAAGTTCTTCCTAGTCAAATGTAAAAAATCAGCTGTGTTCCTCTCAGTCACTTCTTTCAAGTTACAAAACAGAGTGGATCAGTACTACATGAAGATCTGGGCCCTTTTACTAGCTTTGGTTTTGATAGGAGGTTCTGACACCTGAACAAGGACCTTGAGGTTTCTTCCACATTGGAATTCATGGATAAAAGTAATGAGAAGAAGGTATCACACTTCCAGGCTGTGACATTTCCTTCCACGATGGAGTGTTGTAAATTGGGTTCTCCATTTCAATGCAAATCTAAAAGCAAAACTCATTGTGAGAATCTGCCTGGCTGTAGGCTGGAAATCTGTGTCTGTGTACGTTTTCACTTTGACTGTGATGCTAGTTATTCCATCTCTCTCTGGCTGCTACCACAGAGCCTGGTGGAGGAGAAGTCATATCATAAGGGCTGGCAGACGGTGAGACATGCCTGACCTCTTTCTCAAGATGGTTTATTTTCAGCATGCTTGAGTCCCTTCTTCTCCACGGGAAATGTCAGTGCTGCAGCACCTTGCCCATACCATATTGCTGAGCAGGACGTTCTATATCCAGGGTCTGCTTCCACTTTGCCTCTTTTTGATTGTGCTGAGCTGCAGTGGAGAGTAACTGCAGAGACAGCAACAGGATGGGGAAAATGTTAGTGGTGGGCAGGATCTATTCAGTTTTTATTTTTGTATTCAGAAATTGTTGCTTCTTTCATCAGATATGTTACCAAGAGCTAGCATTCAAACATCTGCTCTTCATGATATATCATATTTCAGAAAAACAGCAAAGCAATTGCTGTGTAGCACAGAAATTCTCTAAAACCACTCATATGAGTGGCTACATGATTGGACACCACAATTTTCTTTGCAGGAGTTTCCTATACTATGGAACATGGACTTTCAAGAATAGGCTGCCTTCAAGCTTTCATTAATATCATTATTAATCTCTAGAAAGAACCATCAGAGGATCTGGTTACAAATTACAATGATACACAGGCATTCTCACTGGCAAAGAAGCAAGGAACTGTTTCCCTCTAAGTGTCTTTTACACATACTGTCTTCTGATCTCTTTTCCTTTGCAACACCTTCAAATCTAATCCAAGCGGCCAAGGTCGTTTCTTTCTAAATCTGTACTAGGAACTCATGTCTGTCTTGTGATCAACATCGCATGCTCTTTCACAACTGTCATTGATATAAATCATTTTTTCTTGCTTAAAATACATGCATTTTAATAGTACTTGTGGAAAAGCAGGGAACTTTTGATTGGTGAGAGCTGGAAAAAGACAATTGTATGATATTAGTTTTCAAATCGAGTGTTAAATGTTAAATATGTCTGATTTCTCTTCACATTTAGCGAAAAGTTTTAATTACTGTTTGCTCCAGCATGGCTTACTGATTTTACACTGTCATTCATTTTATTGAAACTATTTAATGCCAAACACTGAGCAGTTCATTGTTCAACACTGTTGAACACCTATACCCTTGATTGGCCTGATAAATTAGCAATCACCTTAACTGTGCAACCTCACTAACAGAAAAATACACAAATGCAATAGGCGTAGTCTGTAAGGACAGCTCAAAGATGGGTACTCTTCTGAAGAACCTTTGTAATTAGAATTTTAAACAAAAAGAAGCCCCTAAATCTGCAATGATAGGGTGAGTTTTGTGAACTTTTATGAATCTCCCTAAATGTGATTTAATAACAATTTCTTACCAGAACATTTTAAACTCAGTTATGGTGCACAGCTTGAGAGAACAAACAGTAAAAAGAGCTCAGCTCAAAGCTGAAAGCTGAGCTGCCATTTAACCACAGCTTGTTCCTTTTTGAGCTGTAATCTGCACCTACATGCACACTGCATGCTACTAGCAATTGGTGCCAGTGATTTTTGCCTATGTAAGACTTATGAAAGGTCTTAAACAGTTCATTTCAACAGCTTTCTAGATCTACTAGTGAGGGTAATCCATCCACTGGATGAACACACCTAAGCCAGCCCAGATCTTGTGGAAATCATCCAGTGTTCCCACATAAGTAAGTTTCCTTTGTCTCTTGGTTGTTCTCCTGTGAGAGAGGAGTTCACAACCTGTAATCTCAGAGGAGGGAGAACAGACATGAACATTCACTTTTTCAGGTGTGTGTCAGGAACACAATTTCTCAGTGAATTTCTGAAAATTTTTATGAAGACACAGATGAAAGGGCTGAAGAATTTGTTGATATATGTTGATGTCAAATCATTCAAGCAGATAGCCCATGCCCTTATACCACTCTGTGTCTGGTTAGTTCCTTAGTCTTATTGCTGAAGTTACAGCCATCTCACTCAATGCATGTTCCACGTCCAGTGCTCATCATAAGTTTTAACCACAAATCAAATGGATTTTTCTTTTGTGCAGCACATTACCAGACAATTTAGATGCACACAGTGTGAAATTCCTACATGACACAAAGCAGCAACTATGATCCATAAGCCTTCTACTCGCAACCAACTACAATCCCTGGAAATATGCTCTTATGTACTGGTGATCGTCCCAACACTGCTCAGATCCTTCCTGCAGGATCTTTGATTACAGAGGGATTGAGAAGGATCTTTCTACATATCTCTTTTTTTCCCCAGTAATAACTCTTAGACATTTTTAGGACAAGAACTCAAGTATCAAAAACCCCCAAACTCATTTCAGTTGTTTTCCCCCACTGGCAGGCATATGAGCATTTACACTTATATTTCTTTTGCTGATTGGCAAAATATGGGGAGTCTTGATCTATTCATTTTATTTAACTAAAAAATGCATAGTGAAGTCTTCATAGGTGCACTTCATAGAGAGCAAGATTAAGCTCGCTCATGAAGAAGAAAAACTACTTATTTTCACAGAACTTAGGAACCAAGATGTATGTCTGCAAATTCATAATTGTCAGTTTGGGAACTCTGGTATCATAGAATCATAGAAAGGTTTGGGTTGGAAGGGACCTTTCCAGGTCATCTAGGGACAACTAAAACTAGATTAGGTTTCTCGGAGCCCCAAACAGCCTGACCCAGAATGTTTCCAGACATGAGACATCTACCACCTCTCTGAGAAACCTGGGCCAGTGTTTCACCACCCTAACTGTAAAAAATTTCTTCCTTATCTATAGTCTATATCTCCCTCTTTCAGTTTCAAACCATCACCCCTTGCCCTGTCACAACAGGCCCAACTTTCTCATAGGCCCCTTTAAAGTACTGAAAGGCCACACACCATAAGGTCTTCTCAGACCTGTTTCTTCTCCAGGCTGAAGAACCCCAACTCTCTTAGCCTTTCCTCATAGCAGAGGTGCTCCATCCCTCTGATCATTTTTGTGGCCCTCCTCTGGATCCCTCCAATGTGTTCATGTCCTTTGTATGCTGAGAACTCCAGAGCTAAACACAGTACTCCAGTTGGGGTCTTATTAGAGAAGAGCAGATGGGGAGAACCACCTCGCTGACATGCTGAACACACTTTTTTGATGTAGCAAGGGAAACAGTTTATCTTCCAGGCTGCAAGTGATGTAATACCTTATTTTAAGGCTAGCCTTTCTGGAGGCATTCTTCAAGCTGAGGCAGGATGTGAAAGTAACAACACCAGTTGGTCCAAATTGAATACATTTTAAGTATAATATCTTTCAAATATAATACACATTCATAGTCATCTCTATAGTATCTTTATATCCCTCAGCATGTGTATTTATCTCAAGACCTGGTAAATCACCTCAAGCACTCTACATATGAGCTTTATTTCAAAGCCGATATGTTGTTCCCATAGGAATCAAAGCTACAATAGGTTTCTGGTTTGCTATTTTCAAGAAAAACGTATTGGTTTTAGTCAGAATGAGTTATAGGCTCTGGTTTACTTTTATTTTTTCATGTATTTCTTAAAAGCAGGACCCTCTCACAGCAAAGATGGAGACCTCACCTATGAGTGGACACACTGCGTAGGACTTCCCAACTGCCAGAACAGTTCTCTGATCCTTTGCTGTGCCAGGGGCTCCACAGCTGAAGCATGGATCAGGATGATGGTAAAGGATTAAGGGCAATTGGTGATGCATCTTTCTTAACCACTGCAGCTAATTCTATGTAGTAGTGATTAGGGGCATTGCCTAACTTATTCTTTCTGTTGCTTAAAGATAAAGTAAAATAAGCCCATCTCTTGAACTTGGTGTCTGTGTCCTTTGTGCTGACCCCATCCATTGTCTCATTCGCAAGTACTGATGTGTTCAAATCAAAACTGATTCTCAAAGATGTTATTGAAAATGACACAACACTTTAAATACTGGAAAGAGAAACTGTAATATCACTGTCAAAGAAATCTAATGTCTAATTGATGGAAAGGGTCTTCTTTTCCTCTCAGAGTCTTCTGCTAATGTGTCTTCAGTTAAGTACTCATATGACCTCTCTGAATGCTGATATTGCCATATTTGGGGAGGCAGCTTCTTATGTCCAAAAACTACAAAAGGAGGGAATCAACGCCCAGAACAAGCCTTTTGATGCCAAGTCATCTGTCTTCGTGGTGCATTGTAAGGAATCCTTTATGAAAGGGACAATCCAGAGCAGATAATCAGAGGTTTCTGTCCAGACTGAAGCTGGAGAGGTGAGGAAAGTGCAAGGCTAGAGAATGTAATTCATTCCCACTCTGGACTCTTAGCAGATATATATCAGTGTCTCTTCCTTGGAGACCCTAACTGTGAAGGAAGATCAAATTTTCTTCATGAACCCTCCCAAATACAATAAATTTCAGGACATGGCTATGATGACCCACCTCCATTAACCTGCTCTGCTGTACAACCTCAAAGAGCGTTATGAAGCCTGGATTATCTGTGTAAGTACCAGCAGCAGTCTTCCTTTGAGTGGGTAGGAGAAACTTCTTTTATCTCTTCCACAGATCAGGAGAACCAGTCGATCCTGATCACGTATGTACACTCTCTGCTCGGGCCCCTGCAGGGCTGCCCGGGGCCAGGGCACCTCCTGCCTGACCAGAGGCTCTCTGCTTCTCTCTTTGCTTTGGCAGTGGAGAATCCGGTGCAGGGAAGACTGTGAACACAAAGCGTGTCATCCAGTACTTTGCAACAATTGCAGCCAGTGGGGACAAGAAGAAGGAAGAGCAGCCAACAGGCAAAATGCAGGTAAATGAATTGATAGTGGCCGAAATCAGTGCTTTCTGCTGTTCCCGACATGATTTTTGAGAAGTGTAGCCAGCAATAATTATTGCCCTTGAGGGAACTCTTGAGGATCAAATCATCAGTCAGTTAAAATTTCTTAAAATTTCTCTATGTAGCAATTTTTGCACATTTCCCCTTTGCTTTTGGTGTAGAATGCTGTAGGTCCTTGAGCAAAGTCTATTTGTTAGAGGATATTCTGGTGGATGGTTGTTGGCATCACCTAACAGCTGGACACCAAACAACCCAAACAGTACTTCATTGGTGTCCTGGACGTTGCTGGCTTTGAGATCTTTAATGTAAAGATACAGGGATCTCACAAAGCTTCATGAAAGGGACAACTGGTGTTAAGAAAATTGAGACCTCTTTTGAGAAGATTTTTTTTGAGTTTTTTTTCATACTTTTTTTTTTAAAATAAGACATTCAGATAGGTCACTTTCTTTCAGCTATTGCAGAGAGTTTAGGATGTTTTGCCAAATAGAGATTTTGGACTTCTCAGTATCTTCAATATTGCTAACATGTGTGATTCATAAGTAATTGAGCAGTTCTGAAAATCAGAGAGGCTGGCTTTAGGTTTATCACATACGAAAGCCAACCAGTATAGTGATTCAGGAAAGCAAGCATAGGGAATTGTTCACGACTTTCAGAGCCATGAGTCTCAGGATATTAAATCAGCTATATCCCAGTTTTTGTTAAAAAAAAAAAATGATAACACCAGACCCAAATCATGTTTCTTTTTACTAGTAATGCTCAACAGTGAAAGCTGGATAATTGTTTTGTATTTTAACATGGAAATTCTCAATCTCATTTAAATTTTTGAAATTATTGGCTCCTTTCCATGAATGAAGTACATACCCCAAGGCAGAAACAAGTCCTGCATTCAAACACTATGTGCCTCTGTTGTGCACAACCTGAGGCTGATTTGCTACAATGTTCCCTTTCTTAAGATGTTTTTCAGAGCTCGGCTGATAGGTCTTCTGGAGTAGATGAAAGACAAGAAACTAGCAGAGATTATGACCATGACATAAGCCATCCACTCTGCTTACCTTTCCAGTGAGACCATTTGGTCTTTCTCCACTGAGATGCTCAGTCTTTTTGCACCAATGTCATCACTGGAAAGAGAAGGCACAATCAACAGAAAAATCCATGAATCAAACTCCCTAAAAGGAAAGATACGTTCACTTTTTTTTTTTGCCCTGCTGTGAGGTCAGGGAAGATCTGCAGAAATTGGTCATGAGTAGAGAAGCAGCGTGAGGAGATGGCAAGAGGCCAACCCAGTGGTGGCTTTTTTGGGATAGGTTATATCTGAACCAGATAAGGCACAAAAACCTACACGGAGTAGATGTATGATAGGCAAGGAAAGACACATGACTTTAACTCTGCATGACTGAATGCTCATTAGCAGAATAAACAGGCTTCTGAATGAGGAGAGTGTGTCTGTACCATCTGCAGGCTCCAGCACTCAGGCATGCCTTAGAAGAAGGGAAGGGAAGAGTTTTCCTCCAAAGGATAACACTGTCAGCATTCCAATTCAGCTTGGGCTAGCATTCCTGGGAGTTCTCCTTTTGCACAGAGGACTGCTGTCTGAGGAAACACTGCTGAAGCAGAGGCTGGGTGTTCCCTGTCTGAGTGCCCTCAGGTCTGGTGACCTCTCTATAAGCATGCTGACTAGACATAACTGACAACACTGGTTGAAAGCTGTACTTCTTAGAGTAGATGCTTTCAACATGCTTTGTCTCTGGTCATGTTGGAAATACTTTTGCTTCACCTCTAAGTACCTTGGGTTCGGTGCTGAACAAATACAATCCCTGCTCATGACCAAATAGATGTTTACGATGTTGTATTAGGTTTGGCTGAGATGGAATTAATG
>VWZO01013664.1:202-17929 GCA_013396975.1 Bucco capensis
GTTCCTGGGTAATTTGTGGCAGGTGAACCTGTTCCTGTTTCAGTTTCAGGGAAGGCAGAGCCTGGCTGCAGCAGTCAATTTCATCCTCAGCCTCTCTGATGCTCCTAAGTCTTGCCACTTTAGCTTGCAGTTTTTCAACCATAGCTTGCAGCTGTGCCGCTTGGGTGAACAAATCGCCTACCTGCTCACACCGTACACAGTCCCCTGCTAAAAGGGAGAGGCTGAGACACTCCCTACAACCTCCTACCTGGACCATCTCATCCCTCCTTGAGGGCTCTGTCTGTCTGCTAATAAGTAGGTTATCAACGTGCTCACAGCTCACACAGCAGTTTTCAGAACTGCCACCTGCTCCCAGAGAAAGGCTCTGGCATTTCCTGCAGCATGTTACCTGGACAGCTGTATGCTTCTGTTGGCACTCAGTCTGGGTTCCCATGTCCACTTTGGCAACTAAGCCAAACTAAGCTGATTGGATTTTGACTATTTTTGAAACCTCTGTATAATACTAATCGTGTACATGATCCATAATCCAATAGTAAATAACCATATTTTTCCCATTTCATGAAGTTAAATATATAGATGCACACTTGTACACAGAGAAAGTGATCCAGGTGCAGCCTGCAGAGTTTAGAAAGGTCATTTTCAAGACTGGTGGAAGGTTGAAGGTGTTGCTGTTAATTGAAAAGGGGGTGTTTAACACCTTTCTGACAATGAACAATGCAAATAACGCTAGTTCAATTGCCATCTCTCTGGCCTAGAAGTGCTGTTAAGACAGTTATTGTACTTAATATAAATATTAACCACTGCAGTGTCCTCTGTTGCTCTGGATGGGCTGTGCAATGTTTAGTGATGCAAAATTCCCACCAGTGCTAGGGATCACACCACCACTGCAAACCTTGACTTGTTTGCACTCACGCTTCTTGACTCTGAAGCCAGCTGCAGTGGCTGCAGGCAGGCAGGCAGTCCCACCTTCTCGTTCCCCCTCCCTGACTCTGCTTGTGTTTTTGAGCAAGCTCAGATTGCCTGCAGACTTGTATATATCTCCCTCCATTCTGCCCTGTAAAATCAACAAATAGCTTCACCATCCCCATCCCTATTTCCCTTTTCTGAATGCTTAAAGACCTGGGAGCTCGGCACTGCTGGTGGGATTTCAAAACCCAGCCCAGGCTCAAGTGCCAGCTTAGGGCTAAACAGCTGCTGTGTACCGTCAGATCTACACTCTACAATGATTTGTACAGCCCATTGCTGAACCAGCTACAGCCATTTGTTTTAAAAATAAAGAGACAGATAAATTCAACCCTTCCTTTTCTCAAAGCAGGCTGATATCATGTGCCTCTCTTAAAAACGGCTTGCTCCAGAATGCATTAGAGCTAAATTATCATTTATGTTTGTCACAGGGATTGCTAATGTGTAATGAGATTTTAGAGTTAATGTTTTGTACAAAGCACTTAGCAGAGCTGGGATGAAATTGGTTCAGGATCCTGATGTGGTGTTTTAATTAAAGATATTTCCCAATCAGGGCCGAGTAAACGACTTGTCAGAAGATTTTGTACCCATCAGCCAATATACCAATGCAATGCTGGTCTCACTTTCTGCTTTTTGGTTTTCTTCAGGGAATTAGAGGACAGAGCCTCTCTGAATCTCATGCACAAGAGCCTTTCTCAGCTGCAAACCTTATAGGACTAGCATGCATTTTACGCTCTGAAACTTTCACCTGGATGTCAATGGTCTCATTCAGTGCAGCATGAATCTAGCCTTACGCTTCTTTGATTTTGTTGAGCTTGCAATTGCAGATTGGTGCAATACGTGCACCCAGACTGAAAGCAATGACAAGCTAGGTCCTGCAAGGCAAGTTCTGTTGTAGCAAGGTCCTGAGCTCTGATGGCCAGCTTCTCTTCCCTCTCCTGCTCTGCTGTTGGGCACAGGAGCCAGGGAGGAGGCAGGAAAATGGGTGATGTAGATACAAAAAAAAGGAGAGGAAGGATTTCCAAAAACTATACCTAGTAAAACCAGCCTGATGGTGACCCAGTTGTCTCTGGCTTAAACAAACAGGCTTTGGATGTATGATTAAGTGTCAACATCAAATGCATGTTGATAGGCACAGCTTTTATTAATTGCTGGACAATAAGCGTCATGATTACCGAACTAACCTACTGTTTTCTTATCTGTCTCTGGTTCGTGCAGGGAACTTGAACCAACATCAGGTCTTAAGGTAGATTATCTGCTATAAGAAATCACAAAACTATAACAGGCATGTAGCGCAGCACGTGTCTGGTTTCAGGCATGGGCAATGCAAGCCTCTGGCAGAAAAATGGGTGCTGTCTTCATTTGCTTTGCCCATCCTACAGTTCTGAGAAGCTAAGCTGGGTAAACCTGTCAAGGGAGGGCAGTGTGTGTGTGTGTGTCTGTGTGTGTGTGTCTGTGTGTGTGCAGGGAAGTGGCTGCTGCTGGGAAGGGACAAGAGGGAGGAGCTGCCTTTCCCAGTGCTTCTTGTCCCTCCCCTCCCTGCTCTCCAGCCATCAGAGCTGTGACGAAGGGTTCCCCTTTGCCCCCCACCCCTGGTTTTTGCCACACTCCCATCTTACTAGATGAGGAAGAGCACTGCTCCAGCAGCCTCTGGCAGCCTCTCTGGAGGCTGAGTCAGCTCCATGGATGCAAACCAGCACATCTGGAGACCCACCCGGCACAGGTGTGCAGCTGTGACATGGCAGCATCATTAACTTGGATAATAAGACTGAGTCACAGCAAACCACCCTGGATTTGTACAGCTCCATGTTTGTTTTTACAGTGTTTCTGTCATAAACCCCTTTAGAGCTGCATAGTTTTAACCTTTCAGTAGTATGTGTTGCATCCTGCTTGCTACGATAATAGAAACAAATCCTTCTTTATGTGCTCATAATTTCAAATACATTTGGTTGGTTGGTTTTCTTGGTTAGTATTCTAAGATAAGCAAGGAGAAAACTTTCATTTTATAGACAGTTTTCATATTTTAATATATGTGTATGAGTTCTTTCTTGTATTTTTCTTTTGCAGGTTTACCCATGTACAGGTTTCATGACTGTTTGGAAACAGATGAGCAGTAAGTAGGGATTTTAATCCCCAAAGTAAATTGTAACATAAGCTGTTCATTTGGTGAACTGCCTAGCTCAGTATGAAAATTCAGAAGCTGTATAAAAGGATGCTACTGACTAGAACAGAGAAGGAAAGGTGAATTTTGCAGAAATAAATCTCACATTTACATCTCTACTGTGTGGTAGATACATGAATATGCTGGATATTGTAACATTCTCTTTGCATAACTTTGTCTGACATCACAGGATCTCAGGAAATTACAAGGATAGAAGGCGACCAAGCTGCTTATTCAGGTCAGTGCCTCAGTGAAATAGCATCTGACTCCATAAAATATAATACACATAAAAACTTCACTGTACGTCTCTTGTCCAGCTGTGTGGGTTCTTTATCCACAAGACCATTGACACACCACTTAGTGAGTGACGTTGACCTTTTCAGAGACAGAGAGGTGTAAACATACATGAGGCATCTTTTGCCACCAACCCCAAACGTTCCAAAATCATGAGTCAGATGTCCTCAACTCATAAATTGTATGACTAGCTGAAACAAATGTTGATAAAACCATCAAACAAATCTGTTGGTGTTCTTCTCTGCCATGCATTCTATTGAGTCTATGGTTTTGAGCCCTCAGAGGTCACCCAGGTTAAATCTTAAGTTTTCTGTTCTCTACAAGCAATAGAAAATCCTGCTGAGGGTCTTACCCATTCAGTTACAAGACTTAGTTACGGAAACTGGGGAATTACAGTGAACTCTAAGAGAGGCACCTTTATGGTGTTTCTGATGCACATCTCTGCCAACATGTGCCACAGTGTATGAATTAAATTCTGCATGAAGGATTGCCCGGCAGAAAGCATTAGGAGATAAAATAAATCTGGTATGTTCACGGGGATGGTTCTAACACTCTGCATTTCCTGCTCACTGCTGCCAGGACCCTGAACCAGTTGATAAGTTTAGGTTTCTGTGGTCAGAGAGGATTGTGGAGTAGAGAGGAAGAGGAGGTAAAGAGCTAGGATAGTGAGCCATGGAGGGACTCCCCATCCTTGATGTGATTAGCACCTGGGAGAAAAAAATATACTCTGCAGGAACTGAACACTCCAATGCAGAGACTGAGGGAATGTTTACAGAATACTTTTGGTAATGTAGGTAATGCATGCCAAGCACCCACACCTTCCTCACTCTAGAGGGTGAAAAGGTCAGATTTTAGCACATGAAAATGGCACCATCAGGTACACTGTGGTGCTGAGCAGGTGCTTAAGCACATCTCTCTTTGTTGCAAGCATCACCTTCATTATGGATTTAGGTACAAGAATTACCAAAATAGTAAAGTCTTCTGCAACAGTTCCAGCTGCAGGTGATCAGGTTTGGTGTTTGTGGGAGGACTGATTTCATATTAACATGGAGGTTTTCTCTGCTTTTTCATTCAGAATTTCATCCAGCCTCTGCTACTAAAAGGTAAGTTCTCCTCCTTCTTGCCATCTGCTCCTGAGAGACCTATCCCTGCCGACATGCCCTAGAAACCACTTGTAGCCCCAGTGCAAGTGAGAAAATGGCAGTAGCAGGAAGGTGAATTAAAGGAGCTGACCCCATGCTCTGGAGCTGGACTTTGAGCACACACATCCCACCACCCTCAGTGGCGTCCCAGTGTCAAAAGAGCAGAGGTTGAGAGGAATGTAGCAGGGAAAGCCATGTGCAGGGATTGTGTTTCCCTGGCACAGGAGAGGCTGAACATGTGGATGCATTCCAGGCACGTGCGTGCATATGGACCTTGAGCTATGTGAGGAGGTGGTTTCAGAGAGCTGCTTAAGGTGAAGATTTTAGGCACTTACTTGTTAGGCCTGAAATATGGACTGAATTTTCAGTGGGAACTGGCTAGGTGCTCAGCATTGTTTGAAATAAGGCTATTTCTTAAGCTGTGTGGTAGCCAGTATCATCCACGCTGCTGGGTTCTGGCTCTGCCAGACCTATTCAGGAAAGGAGGTGCAACCACATGCACTCTTCTGAGCTTGCATATCTCATGATGCTTCTGCTCCCAAGGTCTCATGTCTACATTTTTGACTTTTGGTTCAAGGTCTTAATTTGCTGCTCACTCCCATTTTGCTCCTTTGCACACTGGGTTTCTTGTTCCAGAAAGCTTTGGTAGCTTCATTTCTAGTTGTGTCTCTTTTGGCCCCAGAATCAAGGGGTCCAGACCCTCCAGGTGTCTGGGCTTGAATCCTGCTACGTGTCAGGGTGCCACAGCTCTTCTGGAGGCTGCAGCTATCAACTCCTCAGTGCCTTACTGCTTTAGAACATTTGCCTGCGCCCTTTGGTTGCCTTTACTTACTGCCTTGACACCAGAGTTTTGATAATAAAACCAGTGTTTCCTGGAAGCATCACTTTGATTCTTATTTTGCTGGTGCAAAACTTCTTATTCTATAAAGTGGTGCATTTTCCAAGCCTCTGTAGCAGGAGTGATCATGTTCAAGCCATGGATTCATGGGCAGAAGATGCTGGTGGGTTTCCCTGGTTGCAGCAGCTGCTCATACCAGTGTGTCTTTTTAGCAAGTACAGACGGAAAATGCTGTTGTTTTCCTCTCATTGATCACTGTCCAAAGCATCTGAGGAGCCAACAAAAAAGCCAGAAGGGAGCAAAATTGCTGTTCCCACAGCTTTGGTACTTCCTATCACATCTTAATTTCTTTAGAAGTTACCACACTGTACTTCGGGCTCAGTGTTGTTGATGTCTTAGCCACTCATGACAGGCCTGTTCTGGTACAGGGGTGGCTGCAGGGACCTGTGGCAAGAAGCTCAGCTCAGGTATAGGGAAATACAGGTTTCTCTAGGCCTAGGGGCCTCTTTGTCCTTTAACTATGCCCCTTTCCCTTTCCCTTTCCCTTTCCCTTTCCCTTTCCCTTCCCCCTGGACTGCTCCAAGCAGTTCTGTTTCAGGCAAATAAAGACATATGTAACTGTCAATATCTCCTAGCCCTGTCCCTCTTCCATTTTTCTTTTGTCGTTTCACAGACTTTTACAAGTGGCTCCCTCCCAAATTTCCAGTGAAATGAATAATGTCAGGCTAGCCCATAAATCTGTTTCCCTCTGGAAGGGGAGGAAGATACCATAGGCACGGGAATGATGCTGGAGTGACTGAGGAGAACACAATTGCAATTAGGCTGAACAATTACAGTGACTAGCTCTGATTCCTCCTCTCCTTCTCTGGTAAGGAGCTCCTGCAGCCTTCTGAAAGGGGGTTTCCTTCAGTGCTCTGCTCTTTCCAAAAGCAATGAGTCTGTAATGTAGGATGGCCCTCAGCTTGAGGGCCAGGCCCCTGTTGGTCCCTCAGCACCTCATCATCTCTTCTTGATTTATTTAGTCATCTTCCTGGATAAGGTTTTTTCCCCCCTTTTTTCTGTTGTTGCCCATGCTAAAGTATAATTGCCAGGAGCAATGCCAGCTGCAATGGTTGAAGGGGCCATTGCTGCTGGCCAGTCCCTCTTGCCCCTCGATCACAGCCCAGCATGCTGGAGCAAGCTGCCACCCTCTCCAGAGACTTGGGTATGCTGGACCCTGACCCTGTGCTGGGAGTGCCACCATGTCTGGAGGGTGGTAAAGGCAGCCACGCACAGGGTAAGCTCTCCTGCTGCTGCCAGCTTCTGCATAGGAGCTAACAACATCTCGTTTGTGGACACCTTCCCTTGGAAACTGGCCCTGAAATCTGGCCCAGCATTGGCTGCTGCCCTGAGAGGTCACCATGATGGCAGCATTGCAGCTCTTTGAACAGGCACCATAGCACAGCAGAAGGCCTCTGCTTTCCAAGGCTTTCTGTTTGCACCTGTGCCTAATCATATCTGCAGGCAGAAGTGCTGAGCAGAAGGATATGCCTGAACAGCTAGAACAGCTCTCAGAAAGCCGCTTAAGTTGCTATTTTGATCCCTATCACTCCTCAGAAACCTTCTCTTTGTCAAAGGCAGCTAAGCTATTGCTATGTAAATCCAGCAGGTGCCTTGCTGTTCTTTTCTGGCTTATGGTAACTGAGTTTCCTTTCCCCTGCCTGTGGTGGTTTCACTGCTGAGAACTTACCACATGGGACGCCACAGAGAGCTGCACCAAACCTGCTCCCTGCTCTCCTCCTTCTCCATCCTGCTGTGCTTGCCCTGACATGGGCTCTTGTTACAGGAGATGTGGGTTTTTCTCTTTGTGTGCAAAGCTTTTTCTTTCCAAACCCCATAAACTCATGACTGCTCACGTGGCAGGCCCCAGCCTGGCTGCACAGCTAGGAGTAGTTTATTATGAGAAATGGTCTGTCGGCTGCTGCAGACTCACAGCAACATAAACGTGTTGTCTGCAGAAACAACAGAGAAGCAAGGGGAGGCAGGGAGAGATTAGCTGTGAGTAGGAGGCTGAAGATTTGGGGAGTGGAGGTCAGAGGAAGCGTGGGTTTGAAAACAAGACCAGAATGTAATGCCATTGCTCTGTGGTTTTTTTCAAAGTAAAAAGGCAGAAAAAACTGGCAGGTTTCAACATGGGCAAGTGTCCAGAAACTCCTTCCAAATCTAGTAACTTATCTGTATCAGTTCTGCCACCCACCTCTCATCACCACTGCTCATTGGGCCATCAGGAGACTGCCACAGTGCTGGGTTGCTTGTTTATCAGACACCAGATCGTGAATAGAGGTTGCTATTTTTTGATAGTTGGAGTAAATTGGAGAAAAATCAGTAGGTCCTTGTCTGGCTGCTGATCAAATCAAAGCCTCACTTCAGTGAGGGAAGCCTCAGAAAGGGTTTTAAGTACTGAATATTTGTCACTGACTTTGCAGGCTCCATTGGTCTTACCTCTAATCTTTCTTACTTGCTTATGCTGTGCATGCAAAGGCAGGGAGGGATAATAATGGACTTGCAGTTGTACTTGCTGTTCCTATAACAAATGGCAGGATCCTCACATAAATTGTTTGAACATGTAACACTGCTTTTATTTCTTAATGATAAGGGCTTAGGAGCTGCCCTTTTCCAAAATGAAAGAAATTAACCAAATGTTATCTCTTTGTTTTGAAAAATGAACCCTGCAACTACAACAACAAAAAGCCATTACAATGATCCTTGAAGATCTTGCAAGCTTTTATGGGCGAGATTTACCACTTACCAAGTCTGGCTTTGCTCCCGTTCCCTCTCCCTCTTCCTAGCCCATGTTGCTCAAGCTTTCTAGGGAGGTTTGAGCTCCCAGATAAAGCTGAGCTGAGCAAGATTGCCCTGGAGAATCTGTCAGAGGTCAGACCTGGAGGGAGAAGTAGCTCCTTTGGATACTGTATCTAAAGCCAAGTGCTCTAGTTCTTGCTGCTGTCCCAAGTGCATCCGTCATCAATTATGTATCTATACTCAGTGTTTACACAGGTTTCTTGTTGATCATGAAATATTTACTTCAAGGCTCTGCATCTACTCTTCAGTAGTAGATACTCT
Source organism: Bucco capensis (assembly GCA_013396975.1). NCBI lineage: Eukaryota > Metazoa > Chordata > Aves > Piciformes > Bucconidae > Bucco > Bucco capensis. The sequence continues at coordinate 8,703 of VWZO01013664.1, forward strand.
TCACAGTAGTGGCTGTAGCTTATGCTTCACTGTAAACTTTTGGTGCTATGGCACAGTTCTATTAAGTGGCTGGTGCCAGGCTTCTGACAAGCTATGGTAAGCTGCCTGCAGACTTTTGGCTGGATAAGTGAATCAAGCAGGAGTACATTTAAAATCTAAAATTTCTGAGTCTAAAGAAAGTATATTATGCATATAATAGATCTATATTACAAAATCACAGAATATTCATGGTTAGAAAGGACCTTTCTGAACACTGAGTCCAAACAAACAAACAAAAAAAACCAAACCTGTCCTCCATGCCTGCCACTAGAGCATGTCCTGGAGCACCATGTCTACATGGTTTTAAATACCTCCAGGGATGGTGACTCAACCACCTCCCTGGAAAGGCTGCTCCAGTGCCCCATCACTCTTTCTGGAAAGAATTTCTTCCTAATGTCCAATCTAAGCCCCCGCTTGCCACAACCTACCTAGATTTCACTCCATTAATCACAACTCTCTGGGCACAGCCATCTGGCCAGTTTGTAACCGAGCAAAGAGTACATTTGTCTATACCATGATTTGCCAGTTTCTCCAGGAGAATGCTGTGGGAGACTGTGTCAAAGGCCTTACCAAAGTCCCAGTAGACACCATCTGCAGCCTTCCTCCCATCCAAAAGGTGAGTCACATGGTCATAGAAAGAGATCAGATTGGTTAGGCACGACCTCGCTTTCACAAGCCCATGTTGTCTGGCCCTGATGCCTTGGCTGCCCTGCAATTGATGTGAGACCTCACTCAGGATGATTCTCTCCATGATCTTTCCTGGTACCGAAGTTAGGCTGACAGGCCTGTATTTCTTGAGGTGGTAAGGAGAAATTACAAAAAAGTCACTTTGAGCAACATATACAGACACACATGTATGCACTTTACACATACAGGTTTACACTGATGAGTCTAAGATAAAAAATGTCATGATGTGATGTCACTTTACTGCCATCCCAAGACAGAGCTTTAGCCTTTGGAGCTGGTTTCATGATCTCTGGAACAGAAGGCCTGGAAACTTAACCCATTTGATTTCTGCATAGCCCTTGTAGCTTAAATATGCTTATGTAGGTTAATGCACACACCCATTAACTTTCCCACTGTCAACTGCTGTTAGTATAGCTGTTTAATGCCCTGCTGGGAGGGAGATGGATGGGCTCCTCCAGATGCCATCTTGATGCTGTTATTTTTAGTTCAGCTCTCCTGGAGTTGTGTATGGTCATGCAGAACAGTTCCTACACATGCTCTCTCACCTTAGATTTCCAATTTAACAACAAGTCATGCTATTTTTAGGTATATTAAGTGGAAATAATGTCTTTCCCAGAGTAGATAAGCATAATTGCTTCCCAGGTGGGGAAAAAGAGCCACTGATGGCTTCAGTGATATGGGCTGAGCCAGCTGCAAAGGTGGCTCCTCAGTTATAAAAGCTGCCAGTCAGCCCTGTGCCTAGTCTACTAGGCTCTGTCCGAAACCTGGAGTGGGAATGGGGAGGTGCTAGTAGAGGAGAAAGAGACAAGAATAAAAGAAACAGGATGCTGTATTAATGAGATGGGTGAGGCATGTGAAGGTGAAGTCTTCTGTCTCCAGAGACCTTGTTTACTAACTGAATGTCTGTGACTTCCTTCAGTGCACTCTGTATCAGGTATTCAGTATGACTGTGTCTTAGTGGTGTGTTTCCCCACATAAACTGTAAGGGTATGGTCAGCAACTGTATGCTGCAAGTAGTAGAAAATAGGTGGATTTACTTATCTATTTGGGTGGCATTTTATATTGCCCAGACAGGAGTTAAAATTAATGTGTTTTTTTCTGTTTTCCTTCCAATGTATCACAAAATTGGTGTATACAAAGAAGGCACAGAGAGAAGAAGGGAGAGATAGACAGCTAGAGCCAGTGCAGGCAGGAGGCACAGCTGAGTGATGAAGAGTGAAAGATGCTGACCAGACTCAGGCCACACACGAAGGGCTGGCTGCCCTTCATGACCCTCCCTAACTGTGGAAAAAGACAGAACTTAACAGGGCTGCGGCTGGAAGGGAGCACGTTCTTTTCCACTCACATATGTGTGCAAGTACCATGAAACCGTGGGGTTGGTGCCATCTTCCAGAAGAAATCTCCTATTGGCAAGGAAGAGAAGCAGGTTTTGTTTGGCCCTGTACAGAGTTGTTGGGAGTGATGTGTTCCCATCGTTGAGCTGGATAGTTGGGTGGAAAGTCTTCCAGTTGCTGGACACCTGCTGCTGGAACAGCTCCACTTCCTCTGCTCAGAAAAACAGCCTGTCTTGGAGGCACAACTCACGGGTGGAGACAAACTCCCACAAGCTGAAAGCACTTCCAAAACCTAAGCAAATTCTACTGTGCTGAGGTGTTGTTTATGTAACAGTAATTTCTGAGCTTGTATTGACCCTAAACTTAAATGAATAAGCCACTGGCTATAGTGCAGGGTTGTTTGGCATGGTCAAGGGAGTTTTGATGGTGGATGGTGGAGAGGAAGGGCGAAAGATGCAGTGTTGTGACCCAGATCTCACTCCTGCTGCTTCATTTGGGTCTGTAGTTTTGCTGCCCACCAGAGCTGCTCTAGATGTCTTCAGGCCCTCAAAACAGTGCTGCTCTGTACCTCGTCCCTATGCAACGGACTTGCTGCGGTGTGAGGACACCCACCCATGCTGGCCAGAACAGTCAGTTTGGACCTAAGCTCTTCAAAGCATCTGCTGTGGAATGGAGGATCTGTCTGTGCTGGCCTGGCCCTAGGATGGTGCTGGGCTGCTGCGCCTTAATTTCATGCACATGCAGCCTTAGTTGTGCCTTGGAGCTGGCCAGGTTTAGCTGGTGGTGGGTGATGCAGTAAGGAGGGAAGGCCAGTGGGTCTGCCTGAGTGGGCATCTCTAGCCTGTGCTGACTCACAGGGCTCTGCGCTGGATGTCTGGCAGGGAGCCCGCTGCCATTTAGGAGAGAGGTAGTCATCCTCATGTGCTTGTACCTCCCTGGTGTTTGCACAACCACCTCATCCCCAGGCTGGGGGAGGCAAAGGCTGGACAAATGTGCCTGGGTGGAGCAGTGGCATCCCAAGCTTCAGGCTGTGCTCCCAGGGGAACTGCTCTGTGCTGTCCTATTTAGGCATTTTCCCTTGCCTAATTGGAGTTGCTGAGGATTGCATGTGCCATCCAGCAGAGCATGAAGCCAGATGACGAAAACTGTCACGTGTCTCTGGACTTTTTTCCCTGAAAGAAGTCTGGACAGAAGAGTACCTGGTTTTGTTGTCACACAGAGATACACCTACAGATCTGTGTGCGTGTACCTTTGATGTCACATGCTTAGAGAAGACACAATCAGAGCTATGCCCTTTGCATTGAGCTGGAAAGGGGCAAACCTGAAGCAGCACCTCTCTGCAGGCTGAGCTTAGGTTTGGAGTAAACTCCAACTCCATCCCATTCCCCTGTGCTCTGCAGCCAGTGAGCACAATTATGGGGGGTGTGAGGAAATCCAGCACTTATTTGGTTTGCATGGTGGATTTTTGCTGTTTTCTGAGAGCAGGAATGCCACTTGCTTGCCTCCTCTAGCACAGCTGCACCTCTCTGTCTCAGCCCCAGCTGCCACATCTTAGCTTTGTCTCAGAATGTGTTCTTGTGCTGGGTGCAGTGCCTCTGTGCTCTCAGATGGAGACTGGCTTTTAGCTGCCTCTGCCTGAATAGCATCTGCTTCCCTCTGCCTCTTTAATCCTCTGCATTTTCCATAACCTAAAATAAACCAGTAACAAATCTGGGATATACTTCTCCAGCCAAGGGGACAGATCTGTGGCGGTGGCATTTTGCACCTACTGTGACTTCTGCAGCAGACCCTCTTTCTTCTTTCTTTTTCTTTTTCTTTTTTTTTTTTTTTTTGTTGCACAGAAGACTTGTAAGAAATATATTCAATAACATTCAAAGGCAAAAAGAGAACCTGCCAGAAGAGACCTGTAGAAGTCTGACACATTATCATTCAGAGGAGAATTTTCAGCAGAATTATGCTGGAATTTCTCCAATAAATAAATTCTACAGACTTTTAAGGGAGAGCTTTTAGATTAATGAAAGTATTACTTAAATTAAAATTCATCCCATTAAGCCATCAATTCCATTGTCATTGCAGCATCATGTGTTTAATGTTAATGGCATGCACAAATTAAAAGGAAAAAACTTATTTGTTTTGTTGTGCCAAAAGCTGCATATGATCTGTTGTGGAAAGTTAAATACAAGCCAGAGTGGGCACAAGGCAGGATCAACAGAGACATGGATAAAATGCACTTGCAGAAGCTATATTGCACAGTATTACGTATAGAAATTCTAAGAAATACATCTGGGCTTGTATTTTCAATGAACTGATTGTTTTTGTGTCTCTTAGTCACTTCAAGAGGAGGCCTTCCCCAGGTCACAGGGTCTGTCCTTTTGTTTTTGGAGCCTTGCACGGAGAAGAGTGGATCCTGGTCCCCAGCTAGGACACATCCCAGGCTCACGTTTGCGATGAGGAAAAGGTGGGCAGTTTAGAGGGGAGTTTCCAAATTCAAGCTTTGTCTTGAACTCTCTGAGCTTCTTAGATGAGCTCTCACAAGACTAGGTTTCATGCCACCTGCATCAGGATCCTCTGCTTCAAACAGGACAACCTCAGGGACAGCCCTCTGGGCCTTTTGGAGCCCGTGCCTCTCATCCTGGTGATGGGACATGGGCAGAGGTACAGGTGAGTGAGTGAATGGGAAAGCTAACTAACTTCTACCTCTTCTGCGTTTTGGTATGATTTGTGCTGGATTGGAAGGGTGGAAAGCAGCAGAGGTTTCTACATTTTCCGGTGCATCATTTGTCAGCAGGTGACAGGGTTCTTGCTTGGGATGGACATAAGCTTGGCTGATATCCTACTTGTAGGGGTTTTCATCTTGAGCCACCCACTATGGTCCCAGTGTGTGTCCTTGGGTCACCCCAGGTTTGGAGTCTGCTGCTAGTGCCCCGAGGAAAGTGGATGGCAAAATCAGCCCAGAGATAGGTCTCCAGCAGATAGGAAGGACTGTGTCACTTTTGGAAAGGGTGGCTCCTAGTAGCAGGGCTGTGGAAAACAAAGATGGATTAGGCTAACCGATGTGAGATCTGCCACATTACAACCACCAGTACTGCATTGCATTCCCACCCCTGGGAGTCTACTCAGCCTTCTCATGACAGCTACTGTGTTGCAGTGTGCTGGGATGCCTTGTGGCTCTTCACCATGTTGCTTTGGAGAGTCTGGCTGTCCTGGCATCTAGGTGCAGATAGCATCAGGGATTTTCCCTAAATCTTTGCTGGAAAACAGGTGGACTGCCAACCCATGGGACAGATTCCAGCACTTAAAGCAATGCTTACAAACAGAACCCTCACAAAGTTCAATTCTGAGGACCTTACATGGCTTGAAAAGGATTTCAAGGCATCATCTAAATGTGCTTAAATGCAGTGAAGCTACTTAGTGACTCAGTTCAAGCTCCGATCCACAGTCTGAAGCACATTATTCGTCAGAATAAGTCAATATAGGGATTGAAAGGCAAAAGGGATAGAAGGATAATTGCCCATTGGTATCTTCCATACTAATATCAACATCCATGGTCAGGATAGCTCCAGTAACAGGAATCTAAATGATAGCTACCTCTCGCCTTTCAGTAGACAGATCAACTACTGTTATTGTGAACACAGGAGCTACATCTCAGAAAATGCTCCATCCAAACTGTGAAAGGAATGGACAGGTTTACGTGGCTCTTAGGGCAGGTTCTCTTTACTGCATTTCTTCCTTACAGAAGGTTAAAGAGTCTTAAGACAAGAGGGTCAGTTCCCAGTGGAAGGCTATATGCACTGCAAGGCCAGGCCTTAGCCTCCCCCAAACCAAGGAAGAAGGTTTGACCTGGAGCTTGTTCCTGATTTCTTGGTCTGTGCAGCAACATGTTAGGTAAAGTACTGGATCAGATTTCATGCCTCTATGGGGTTTGGGAAATGTTTGTTGCAAATGGAGAAATGATTCTATTTGAAGATTGAGGTGGCTGTAAGTGACCAGAAACCCTAAGCAGGTCATTAGCACATCCCTGGGTTTCTCATGCCCTCTTCTCAGGCTTTGCTATGCAAAATGAATAGCGCTGTTCTTGCTGAGACTAAGAATACCTCCAGGGCCAATTTCCAAGGTCAAGTTGTCTATTTTGCCTTCTCTGTCCACATGAATTAACTGTCTTCAGCATAAATTTGAAACAGTGTAAATGCATCTTTGCTAGAGCATGTTTTGAGAACAGCTTCAGGAGCACTGAACATATCCTTACTTGTACAGAGGCTGGGTTCCCAGACATTTCACTGCAATTGCTATTTAGGCTCAGTTACCACAGTCTCTCTTCCAGTCTCTTGTTTCCAGGTTACTCCTTTGCCACAGAACAAGTATTTATTTTTCACCAGTAGCACAATGTTTTTTCATTGGATTCGTTTGAGTGTCCATTTTTGTGGTCAATAAAAGAGAGGTTCACAGTGAGCATGAGTGCTATGTATTGTCACAGATATTTTTCCATAGCTTGATTTCTCTGCTTCCTGAGGCAGGGGTGGGCTTTCACTTATGGGCACTGCAGTTCATGTCCAGCAGGTTTATTCCTTTTTCTGCCTTTAGCAGAAAGTTAAAGGCCCTTTCCCACATTCTCATGAAATTGTTCTTGCTTTCATTTTTCCCCCCTGCTCTTCTCAAGTCTTCGGTCTTGGTTCAAAGGGACCTTGCACCAGCAGATTTCTTAACACATGGTGCAACCCAGGGATGGTTCACTCTCAGGTTATAAGTGGTGCATTCCCATCATCACCAAGGGCTTCCTCCAATAAAAAAATAGCTCAAGGTTTCTAAGGCTTCCTTCTCCCACAAAAAAATCAGCCTATGGGCAGATGTACAATCAGCACATCTCTATTTGTCTTGGCTGTGAGCCCTCTGCAGTCGGTATTGTTTTAGGGACATCAATGAATTGCATTTTATTACCCTCCACTTTCATGCACTCAAACTGTCTGCTTTGCAGGACCCTGTATACTTAACGCAGTCTGAGGGTGAATTTAGTCCTTTCCTTTTTAGTAGAATATTTTCTCCATATGGCTCCACTTCTTTTGCTGCAGTTGCCATTTGCCATAGTTGCAGCTAGAGGCCTGCCTATAGGCCTGTATTTGCACATATGGATTGTTTCTCTCTTGAGAAATGGGCATGGCAAGCCTTCCATCTCTCCTAGGGCATACCGAAGAAAATGTTAAATTATCCTAACCTCTGGCCTGTATCATTAGTATATGTGATTACTGCATGTCAACCAGGTAGATGTATGTAGCAATAAAATGGAGGATGTTACGATGGCCCTTCTAGCTATGGGACAACCAATCACTGACAAATGCTTGGCAGTCACTTTGAGAACAGGGGCAGAACTTAGACTTTCCTGGTTCATCAGGAACACCCTGTGTTGCTTGCAAGCAGGAAGATATCTCCTAGGGGTCATGCAGTTGTGCCCACAAGGGAAGAGTTCGGACTCTATCCAGTACAACTGTGCAGCAGTCAATTTTAATCATTGCTAAACCAATGTGAGTAAAAAGTAGGTATGGACTCCTGCATGGATTTATTGGTCTGAGGGGATACCACTGGCAGAGATAAAGCAAGGGACAATATTTACCAGAAATAAATTTTGACATTTATGGAAACCTAGAGTGTGTGTTCACATCTATTTTGAGTGTTTACATGAGAGCTACCTGGAAGCCTCCATTATGGGTGTTTTTCCTAAAGGGTAATTAGTTTTCTTCTAAGCTAATATTCTAAAAGAATAGATTAAATTAAAGGTTCATTTAAAAACTATTTCTTTTCTCTTGGAAGGTGAATAATGTTTTTCACTTGCACTGCTGAAGTCTGTCACAATGTCTTTATTGTCTTATGCATGTGTAATTGTTTATGCACGCATAATGTCTTATGCATGTGTAATTTGGTTATCTGTCATTACTTCAAACTAAGTATTACTCATTTCTGATTAGTAAAAAATAGTTTGGCCCATGGCCCTTTATATTGATCGCATAAATTAATCCTACTGGGTAAAATTTTGTCCCCATTGATACATGGAAGTATTACTCTCAGTATGTCATTAGGGCCATGGATTCACCTGCTACTAGTATGCTTAAATACACATCTAAGGGTTTGTGAGGTCCGTATTTTACTGACCTACTGTGTCTCAGGGGCTCCCCTCATGTTCAGCCAGCAACTCCTATCCTCTAATAGTGATGTGAAGACCTCAGGAGAACAGTTATGTAAAAAAAAATTTAAAGTCCTGCTACAAAAATCCTGACCTGCTTTTCATCTTCCAAAAGTTGAAGAGGTTAAAGGAGTGAAATCTAGATAGTTCACACTGTTGGCACATGGTGGTTACTCAGGGTGAGTGTTTCCCTGTGCATTTAGAGGGGATTGATTTTTGTTTGCACACGTCTGTCTCGCAGCAAGAGAGAAAGATGTTATAAACATGGGAAAATCTGATATGGAAAAGCTGGCAAGGGAAAATGTTCAGTCTCTTAGGAATAATATATATGCATGCATTTAATGAATGGTATATTATATAGCCTAGAAAAATCTATTGAAACATCAGAATTGTGACATGAAGCATTGGGCCATGGATGGATGGTGTTTCCTGACTGAATAAATATCCTTGGTGGTTGGCTTGTTTTATTTCAGCTATTTATTTTTTACTCTCATGATTCAGTAGGGAGTTTTGAGTTTCCTGGACTCTGCAGAGGATCAGTCATTTTCTCCTTGTGGCATTCTCAGCAGAGCATCTTCATCCTGAGCATATTCACAGCTGACTGGGTACACTGAAGTGCTCTTGTTCTTTTTGTTTCCTGAAAAACTTAGTTGTAGAAAGGAAAATAAAAAAAGAGGGTCAGCTAACTAGGCAGGTCCCTGTAGGGAGCTCAAGGACCTTATTTTTGTTGAAATTGCATGGAGCTTCATGATATTAAACTTTCCTACCTGATAAATTAACCAGATACAGGTCATGATTAGTTCTTACTGAAAGGAGAAAATGGTGGTTTTGATTTTTTTGTTGTTTTTCATGCAGGATGGGCTTCTTTATGAAAACATACAAATCCTGACCACAGCCTGAACAAAAGTACAAATGACAGTGTCTTTGCACCCACTTTTCTTTCTGCCAGCACTAACACAAAATGGTGCTACTTCCCTCCCCCCCCCCCCTCCGCC
>VWZO01013664.1:17946-77504 GCA_013396975.1 Bucco capensis
CATAAGTTCTCAGTTCTTGTTTCCTGTTTTATGTTCTCTGCTTACTTGGACTATTGTCACTGTGCTGCAGACACAAAGCAATAAGCATATACACTCTTGCCTCTGCACCTGCATTTACTCACCTGCATTTAGGAAGGCAGCAGGGAAGAGTCCTTCACAAGGGCTGTGCATGAAGGACACCAATGACATGCAAACGGCAAGAGTCTCTGCACACAAAGTGGAGATCACTTTCCATCCACTTCCAATAGCACCTGCCTACTCTGCAAATTAATCTTGGGATGCCTGAAGATGGACACCCAGAAAATGAGGTACGGACACTGGCAGTGTGTGACAAATTTAGATTAGGAGCAATCTGTCACAGCCAGGAATGATACCCATTCCTGAATTCACAGGCAAGAAATACTCATTGACATTAGTGGGAGCACAATGGGGGCCTGGCTTGCCCACAGTTACTATATTAAATGACCTATAACTCAAATAAATCTTAGAAGAAATTTATTATTCTGCACCTAGCACATCAGTTTACAGTGACATTTAGCTCAGGACAAACTGAAGAAATGATAAGTTAGTGGAAAGCAGGGGAGGGGAAAACAAAAAAAAAAAAGATAAATCTAGGTAATTTTATTAATGATTTTTTTAGTTTAGTTACCTGTGGCTAACTATTTTGTTCCAATTCCATAGAAATAGCCCCCCTTTGCAGAAGGAATTGCACATCCCACAGAGTTTCCAAAACAAGCAGGAAGATTTTATCACAGAAGCTGTTATCATTGTTAAGTAAAGAGTAATTCCCTCTTATTTCTCATCATTGATATAGGTCCGTACCTGACTTGTTGGAGTTTCCTAGTAGTCTGTTGATGGTCAAGAACATGGCCCCCCTCTGCTATCTCCAGGTGCATGTTTGTGCTGACATATATGTGAAATGGCTGCTTCAAACTCTGTTCTATCGCTTTTTCAGTTTGGGAATGAAAATGGAAAGCACATTCACTCCTTAATATAGAAAAAAACCCCGTTAAAATATTGAAAGTGCTTAAAATAGCAACTGGCAAGAAGGGGGTTTGGTCTATTTTCAAAAAGCAGCCCCCAGTGGGAGGTGAATTACTGGCTGTCATACTTAGATCCAGTCTCCCTTCACATTTTGATGAGACTTTGTAGTTCTTTCCTTTGTTTATGGTAATACACCAAATTATGCTTTAAGAAAGCTAGGAATTAAGAAAAGAGATGTTGCTTGTTTAAAAGTATTTTGCATAAATGCAGTGACGGTTAGTTTTGTGTTATGCCAGAGATTGATAGAGCAGTGTAGCAGCAGATAAAATACTGGCATATCCTCTACAAAGCTTTTCTTCTATTGATAAATGTCCTCTCTGCCACAGATATGTGCATCTTTGTCCAGCTGTAGTACAGAGGCATCATTTTAATAATTGGGCAGATAAAAGCCCTGAATCTACAGGCCAGTAATTTGTTATGCTTAGTGTCCTGATACAGATTTCTGAATGTTGCACGGACATATCAGGACAGGGCAAAGAGATTTGGGTAGTCTGATGATCAAAATCAACATGGATAGGAGCATTCATTGTGCAGCATTTTGGTGTACTTTCTAGCCTGAATCTAGCTAACACTTTAGAGGTATAAGGAAGTAATAACTAAGGTATGCTTTTATACCTGTGAATGGCAACCCTGCAAGGACTGCTCTTCACTTGGCAAATGATGATTTCTCCAAAAACAGTTGCTTAGAAAACAAATGAGTTATTTAACTAGTGCTTCTACAAATAAAAGACACTGAAATTATTATCTTCTTGGGTGTGTTTTTTTGGTGTTTTATTTAGAAGCCTTTTTTTTTTTTTTTGAGATATTCTTCCTTAAACCACAGCACTCAGTTTGGGAAGTATGTTACAATACTCTCAATTTGACAAGTCTTCTACAATGACCTTCAGAGAACTGGTGGCTAAAAGGAGTCTGGAAAAGTACTTAGGGCTTTGAGAGTATTTTTCTTATTTGCTGGGCCTGCTTGTTGTGAGAAATTGAGGCAACAAGGGAGATTTCACTTCCCCAGTCCCTCTCTTCTCACAGGTATTTTGACAGTACAGGCAGAAGTTCTGCTGAGCCAGTGCAAAATCCCAGTGCACTAGGTCTGATTCTGTTCATCCCCATGCTAACATGTAGCCACAAAGACCTTGGGTCAGCTGTTTTTTTGGAGGAGGGTCTGAGCTAACAGCTCAGCAGGAGTAATGGTGATGCCCAGGTCTGTAGCAGTCTCTCACTCCCCAGTGGTCTGGGAGGTGGACACCATTTAAGCCTTCTAAAATAATAGATCCAGTTTATGTGGGTTGGGAGGTTGGATGATCAGCTGGTGATGAAATCCTGCAGTTTCTTGAGGTCAGACAGTGACCTGTGAACCCAGAATGAGCTGAAGGTCTTGATGTGCCATAGTGGAGGGCCAAAGTGCACCTGAATGATTAAAAGCAAGCGTTGCTTGTTGTAGCTCATAAATATAACACTTGGCATTTTGCCCCCTCCCAGTAGACTGCCCTGTAGATACTGGGCAGTCTTAACTCTCTTTTAATACCACTATGTCTATGACTGAAATCATAATATTTATGGAGGGTAGTTTTTCAAGAAGCTTACTAGATGTGAAAATAAGTTCCTGGGTTTTCCCCTTTCATGGAAGCAAGCTGAAGGTCAGATTTACAATGTTTCAAGCTACATTCTGTGCTCATTTACACAACTGTAATCTTGAGTTATGCCACCGACGACAAGCAATTGCTCTAGACTTACAGGGATATAACTGACAGTAGAATTTAGCTCAGGGTTGCCAAAGCTCGACAGAAAAGAAGCTGGGAGGGTGGAATTTGGTGTTCATTAAGTAGCTTGTGTATATTCAAGGAATGCAAGAGCTCAAAGATTTATTAGTAATGTTTCGGAGCATTATTGAAATTAGGCTTAATTATCTGTGTAATTTGCTGGAACCAGCATTTTAGCATTTTTGATCAAGTATAAGCCATTAATTTTAAAAAGAGATGTACTAGACCACTCTCAAAAAAGGAAATAAAAAGATTTAAAAAGAAAACCCATAATTTAAAAAATGCATGTTTCAAAAGCTTCAAAGGTTGTTGTTGGTTGAGTTTCTCTCTCCCCTTCACAAAGTTTATTTGCATTTTTTTTAATATGGAAGAAAGTTCACATCATCTCAAAGGGTTATCACAACAAGCAGAGAAAGGAAACACCTCCTTCTTCCCTGGCTTGCTGAGCTCTGCCATCCTTGCTCCAGCCCCAAAAATACTGCCTAGAAATGGTGCCGGCCATCCTTGGAGGAAAGAGCAGGAGACATGGAGCTGTGAGCAATAACTCACCCACTCCTTTGCAATGGTGCTGGCCATCCTTGGAGGAAAGAGCAGGAGACATGGAGCTGTGAGCAATAACTCACCCACTCCTTTGCAACAAAAAAGTGCAAGGCTCCTGTTCAGGCTTGTACCCTTTTCTCTCCTTTCAAGCATGCTCCACAGGTACTAACTTAGTTCGGATGTATCAGCTCCATGCCTAACATCTGTTTCTGCTCTGTCTTCTTGCCAGCCCTCTGGTAAGCAGTAGCCTGTGGTTGCCTGATTTTCCAACAAAGAGGGATGTTCTTGTGCTAAAAACAGTAGCCATGCCAAGGAGCAGTGGACCTTGCTTTTCTGCTGGTTTCTGTGCCAACTTTAGAAAAGACCCTTAGCCACTCTCTTTGTCATGTATTAAAGAGCAATAATGATGCTTCCCTCTTTCTGAAAGAGTGGTTTGAGAACACAGCTATTAGTATGTATGAATAGCTTGAAGCTTACATTAACTCTGTAATGCTGAGGGCTAAAGGAATGCCAACAACACAGGCAGGTTATTAGCTGACATTTTGCCAAACTTCTGCCCAAGCAAGCCTTTTTTTTTTTCTTTTTTTTTTTTGTGACAGCTGCCAAGTGGTGGTTTTCCGTGCTCAGCACTTCTCTAGTTCAGATTTTCACTTCTTTCTCTCCCTTTATACCTTCTCAACCCTTGCCTCTGCATAGGTCTTCAGCAGCGCTACGCAGAGGTCAGATGCCGTTATTGAAATATTCTACAACCTGGCTCAACTGGTGGAGAAGCACCAGCTCAGACTTTCCCAGTAAATGATTAACTTTTGTTTTTGCAGAAGACGGAGCCATGGCGAGAATGCAATTAATTACGCTGGCAGCCCAGCCAGGCCAGCAGTCAGCAATGCTCTCACTGGCACCTTCTGGCTCTTATTTGAGAGTAACTAACTAATTAAACACAGGTGCAGGCTAGAAGACTTGTTGAATTAATGCAGTGTTGTCTTTTCTGTGTTTCCAGGCATTTGTTGCTCACAAGCAGGATCTTGATGCTACAAATAATAACAGAGTGCTGATGACGGATGTAATTAATCCTTTATTATTCTGGTGTGATAGGCTGCTGCTGGGGGCTGTCATTCATTCAAGTACTTCTAATGCAAAAATATGCTTCAAAGGTGAAAGAACACAGACTAGATGGAAGACTGAATAGCCTTTTAATGGATTTTCTAGTGTTATAGGCACAGGTATACCTTCAAGTTTTTGTCAAGACCTGGTAGTTAAAACTCTAGACTGGACATCCACTGCACTATGTTCTGGGCTCTGTCTTTGATTTGCCAAGGTAATTTTAGCAGGCAGGAGCTTAAAATGAAAATTCAGGCTGGTTTAAATGACACACAGACATGGAAGAGAAACACAAGGCCATAACTGTGTCTCACTTTGGGCTTTTTTGCTCTTTTACTGCTTCCTGGACATCCCCAGTCAGCCACTGTCAGTAATAGGCTACTGACTTGAATGGACCTTAGGTCAATCCCAACACTATTCCTCCTGATGGTACAGAAGGTCATGATTTTGCTACAAGGGAGACTGGCTTCAAGTGGAGGCAACATGGATGTCTAAGGAGCTGCAGAAAGCCAAATACTATTTGGGGATATTTATTACCAATAACAAATGCTGCAAAATGGTGTTTGTTGCTGTTAACATTTTGCTACTCAAATGAGGATCCTTACTGGTTCAGATCAAACTCCAGGACTCAAATATATTTACAATTCAGGGTAAAATTAGGCTAAAATTCAGGGTAAATCATGAAAATGTTGGTCTTTTGCTTTCTCTGTTGTCATTTGCTTGCTTGTAATACCAGTTCCTCCCAGACACAGGAATTTTGTGATTTTACAAGATAGAAAGGGAGAAATAACCTTCTGCAGTAGAACCCCCATGGAGTGCCAAGCATTGGAAGACTCAACACAAGGAAAAAAAACCAAAATATAAAGTATGTTTTTATTTCAAAGACAGTAGTGATTTCGTGATCTTTTTGTTACTTCATGATGAAAACGTTCCAAAGCTATTAGGAGTGTTTATAGTGAGAAAATAATGCCAAGTCTAATAAATGGATTGGGTAGGACAGACCATGTTTTATTCAGTGTGGGAACCAAACACTGCCATATTGTACAGATTTGCTGATCTGGAAGAATTATACTTGCCTTACGGAATGCAGCTGAAAAGCTGAGCGCATGAATATGACAGTTTTCTGGGGTTTAATGCAGAGAATTTTAAGACAGAAACATTGCTTGGAGAGTTTTCTAAGGGTTTATGATCAAATTATGTAAGTTTAGGAAATCAGCAATAATTTATCAACCTGCTATATTTTCCAGTGACTTTTGTTTTCCTTGCATCTCAATTCTTAACCCATTAGAGGCAAATTATACTCAAGTGTTTAGATGAAGGTTGTACTGTGCTACAGATTTTAATACTTCATATTTGGGGGAATAACTGAGAGCAGTTATTGGGGAGAGAATGTTTTTTGATTCTTCTTTTCCTCTTTGCTAGTTCTTTTCCTCTTTTCCTGTAATCCTACAGGAAATTTTATATGGTCTCACTAGGCACATGAAAAGTTTGAAAAAATGCATTTTCTACAACCATTTGTATTTCACAACAGCAAGAATCCTCACTCACTCCTGGCTGTGTGCCCTGATAGGAGACAGCTTGGGAAGGGTAAGGCCCTAAGCTACTACCTAGTTCACAGGAAATTTAGTTGTAGTGCATGTGTGCACAACCACATGTTGTGCCTCTAACAAGCATGATTTTTGATGCTTCTGGTATTTCCAGGAAGCTGCTTTTTGCTGCTGAATGTTTCTACAGAGGTGATGACAGCAGTGAGATGGTTTCTGTCCATGTCTTCTTGTCTCCATTAATTTCCAGTGTGTTGTTTCAGCCGAAAATATGCAGTTGCTGTTAATGTGTTCAAAAGCATGATGTTGGCTAGATAGCTATTTATGTCAGAGTAAATATTTGATGAGGAGATGTGTTATTTTTAACCATAATCACAGGATATTATTGTGATTTTTAGACCTGAAATATGTCATATAACACATGATCATTTGTTACCTTTACAGTTTCCCTAGGGTGCTTCCCATTTTCCTTTGTAATTTGAACTGGAGACGTGGTGATTCAGAGAGTGTTGGTATGAACTGTTGCACACAAGATGCATAGAAGGGGGAAATGTCAAGCCTTGAATCATGGGTCCCATGCTGATGGGGGATGCTGCAGCTACTGAAGCAATAAACCTGGAAAGGCTGTGCAAATATGTGAATGTACAAATGGATCTCAAAGCCCTGATTTTCATATTCCAGCAATCACTGCCACAGAAGTGCATGACTGACAGCACAAAGGGCCTGGATTTACTGTAGGGAGATATAAATTGATAAGCCAGTAGACAGCCATTATTCTTCCTTTATTCTCTCTCTGTGTCCCATGTCTTTCTCTGCTGGCATAACCAAAGCTGACGTAGTGCATGCTAGACCAATTTTATTTTTTTTTTATAATTACAAGGTAGTACATAAGGTCTGAGGGTATTACTCAAGAAAAGGCACAAAGGTCACTGAAATACAAGTTTTCAGAGTGGTCCTCTGATAACAGTGTTTTTCATATAGATTGCTGGTACTCAGACTCTACATCTATGCCTTTAAGCTGTCTGGGTGTTTTAAGAAGGGATAAGGACAGTGGAAAAAATGAGGGAGCTTTTCCTTTTCACAGAAGAACATGCATAAAGTGTGAGATACTAGTTTTCTTTCCCCTCACTCTCAGCTCAGTCTGAAGCATTTTGGTGCGCCACATGTCTCCAAAAAAAAGGATGGGAGGGGAAGGGGCTGACTTTGGGGAAAAAGATAAAAGTATTCAGGAAAACCAAAACATAAAGCTCATCCAGAAAGACCCAAAAAAGCAGGCAGCCTCCTCCTTAGCACTGACTGGTATGGCATACCTCTTGTGTCTTGAGGCTGAACTGTCCTTTTCACTGAGCCATCTCATTAGCTCAGCTGTCTCTGTCTTGAACTGCAATATTATTAGATCTAAAGAGAATGGACTAAGAGCTACAATAGAGTTGTTATGATGCAGATGTGCCTGGAAATCTCGTTTTTCCTCAGGTCTGAAAATTATGGTAGAATCTGAACGCCAATGTTGTAGCTCTTTGACCTCAAATGCGTAACACTGAAAATTCAGATCCCATCTGTATTCAATGAATGTGCAACTTGGAAGAAGGCAAATGAATGAAACTTTTTCTGGAGCTCCAGCAGGGAGGTGCTGCAGACCTTCCAGACAGATCCCAGGACTGTCAGTCATTTTGCATGTACTTGAACTTAAAAATTCTCTAGTATTTTTATTTAATTAATCAAAAGAGCAAAGAGAAAGAAAAATGACATTTGGATATTTTAATTTAGTCATATTAGAATGAAAATAGTAGGGAAAATGGGATTATCTCACTTGATAAGGAAGAGATTATTACTTTCCATCCAGACACTGTTGTCCTTTTCTATGTCAGCCTCCCTCAGACTCACTTGTGCTTCAAGAAACAAACTGAGAAACATATAGCTATACTTCATGGATGTTTATGTGCAGGCCTTGTCTGCTTTCTGGTGCATGGGGTCACCATGTGGGCAGGAAAGCACATTTCTGTACAGCACAGGTATGTAGGCTACAGATTCTTAAAGAGAGTTAAATGGAATGAGCTGCATACTTTGCACAAAAAATTTGATAGCACGGTTTCGCATTTAGCCAGCATGCAGATCAAGCTCTTCTTCCCGCCTTTGCCTAGGCTGACTTCAATGCTTACTTCAGTCCCCTGTACAAAGATGGGCAAAATCTCCCTTCATGACTGTGTGGGTTTATGAACTACTGCCATGAAGGTTGCTGTAGAATCACTGGCAGATAAAAAAAGCAGAACGAGTTGTTGTTATTCACACATAGACTCTGATATTTGCCTTGACCTACAGCTCCCTGCACCCTTGTCTAAGTGGATTCTCATAGACTATACTGTTTGCTTTACTCACTGGAGTCCAGTGTTATGATATCTCAAGTCTTGCTTTGCCTCATCTACTTACACACACAATGACTATAAGGTAGTATTTCTCTCCCTTTCATCTTTAAAACACAGAACTTCTTACATCTAGTACCTCCTTTGCTTGAATATAGCTAAGAAGTAGTTTCAAAGAGTCGGAACTGATTAATCTTTATTTTTCTTTAAGCAATTAACTCAGGTGCAAGAATTATGAGCCTGATTTTGCTAAACTTCCTCTGTAGTTGATGGAGAAAGAGAAATGCTTCAGAAGCAAGATTTAGATCTTACATGCCCTTCAGAAGTGCCTGCTTCCTAATGCAGATGGCACCTGATTTCAGCATCTCAATTTTAAGTGCTTCCAACTAAGCAGGGTGGGCCCTTCATGGTGTTGAGAGCTTGCTGAGAAGATATAAGGAAAGGCACTGATGATCATGCACTCTTGCCAAAAGGCAGCTCCTTATCTTACGGCAACTCGTGGAGTTAAAATAGAAGGAAAAGAGTCCAAATATTTTTGGCTAGAACTAGTGAATAAAACAACACGTTGAACTACTAACAACTTGAGAGAGTGTCTGTCTAAAATATTCTAGTGACCAGCCCTAGGTGACTCGCATAATTCTGAATGCTGTTTAAATCTTTTGCTTGCATACATTGATGTGCTATGCCTCCTGTCATTGTAGGACTATTTGCAGAAACCAGCTTTTGGGGGGATTATAGAGAGCACATTGGCAAAGGACAGAAATTTTTCTATAATTCTTGCAGTGCGCACACAGCTCCGTAAGAGCTGCCCAAAGAGACACTGCCAATAATTTTGCATAGGTCACTGAAAAACTCTTTGGAATAGCTATCCTGACTTGTTATGAGCACAGATTAGTTTCAAACAGAGGAAGAAAAAGATGCAAGATCTTATTACCAATTTCCTAGGCCATCTAATTCACAGGACACTCATGCCAAAAATGTGTTTACTGGACTATTTTCTTAACAGGGTCATTAGGTTTCCTTCAAGGTAGTTCTTAAAGAAAAGATTTATTTTTTTCTCACTTTTTCTTGTCTGCTGCTCTGGCAGGAATAGGCCTTTGGGAGCTTCTTAGGAGTGAAAGTGTAAGAAAACTATCTTTCAGAATGTGTGCTGCATGTCTGTTGCTGCATATTCCTTCAAAATTTGCTTTTAAAATGCTTATTGGTTACAAAATAAACCTGACTGAGTCATTGTACTCTGGTGTGTAATTATGTATTTAGGACACACACTATACAGAGCTTTAAAAGAAATCTGTATGGGAACAAATGGCACTACATTTGCAATAGCTGAAGGTAGTTGAACAGTAACGCCTTAAGCCTTTTAAAATACTGAAGTCATTTATACCATCTTCTGAAGTATTTATATTCCAGGTCTCAGATTCCAGTTTCAATGCCTTTGCCCCACACGAGCCGTAGAGGTCTCAATACAGCATGAAAGACCTGGGCTTGGCTGAATAAGAGCTTTGATATAGATATAGTGCTCCTGAATGATGTACTATCTTAGGGCAGGATTGCTCGCCTTTGGGAGGGAGCTTTATGTGTGTCTAACACACTGTGTTGAGAGTGAAGATGTGCCAAGGAGAGAGGCATCCCCAGATACAAAGATGAAACCCAAATTTCTGTCTCTCCAAAGATTGCTGAGGAGCTAGGATTTAACTCTTGGAGGAATGGTTCTGGGATTTACCTCAGAGATGATTGTACCTGTATGGCTGGCCAAGAAGATGGAAAGGTCTCTAGCTTCTTGTTTTAGGGATTCAGAATGCCACTAGAGCAGTGCAGTGCACCTCCCCAGCTTTGACAGTGTCATACCACATATTCTTCCTCTTTAACTGGCACTTCGCAAAGCACCTGCCTCTCAGGGGTCTGATCCTTGGAAATAGCCATGTGTAACACAAACGGAAGCAGGCACCCACAAGGAAGCTGTGTGCCTATCTGGGCCAGTGGTATGGAGCAATATCAAACATGCTTCCTTGCCTTGAGAGAGCAGTTCCTGCATTAAATCTACAAAGTGCCTTTCTTTGCATAGTACAGTTAAAAATGTTAAGAGCCATGCTTATTAGCACTGGCACATACAAAGTAGATCTGCAGTAAATGAGTTAAGCACCCTGAGGATCTGAGGGCCAGAGATTTGTTTTTCCTTTCCTAGAGCTGAGCACTCAAGAGACTTTCGTTAAACCTGGGTCTTCGCAGATCCTCATGCTTATTCTGCCACTTATTTATTGTTTGGCCTCAGGCTAGTCACTTAACCTCTTGCCACCCTAATTTCCCCATCTGGAAAATCATATTTACTCATTTCTCCTGAGGATTGCACAGGGCTTAATGAATGCCTGTAAGGGATTTGGAGATCCTCAGATCTGAGATGATACAGGACTGCAAAAGATTCACCGCATGTGCAAGGAAGACAGAGCAGGTGCCCAGGCAGGAGAACCTGCCTGTGTTCCTGGCCTGGAACAGAGTCTGAAAGCGTAATCAGCAGAAGAGGATTGTACTGCCTGTTTTTAAATGAACTCCTCTTCTTTGTGGCCTTTTCAGGTCTACTAGAAGAAAAAAGAGGCAAGCGACTGAATGGAGAGGGGAGCGGCTGAGGTTAACTGCTTTCTCCTGTTGGTCCCCTGGATCTTCCTGTCAGAGTGGTAACAGCTGGATCTCCCAGGAAGGTAATGATCTTCCAAATACTCCATCTTGCTGCAGGCTATTAGTAAAGCCAGGCAACCCCTTTGCTGCCCATTTCTTTAGCAGGGGAAAACAAATCTCTGACCAAAAGAAAAAGTTCCTCCATATAATTAAGCAGCATTAGAATGAGGCCTGTGCCTTTGCTGATGAACTTCAGTGAAAGCAGATGGTCACAATGGTATTAAAAACTAAAGACTTCAGTCAAGCTTTTAATTGAAAACAATTGGACCCTGCTGGATGGTAATTACCTTGGCTGCTTGCAAATAATATCACAAGCACTGCTACCTATGAAAGAAGAACGAAAACTGAGTTAATAAGAACTGCTTGATCTGCATATAATAAACAAAGAGTATCCAACACTATTTTCTCTGGTAGCTTCTCCCCTCCAAGTTGCTTTCAAGTGGTTAACGGTGTGAAAATGAACTCAGAGTGGAAGAAATTGAAAAGTGTGAAGTGTTTGTTGGTTCATAAAATAACTTGAGCCTGTCTTCCCCCATCTCCCCGCTTTTTTTAACAGCTGAAATCCCAGACAGGTGTAAGAAAAACAGCAAAACCAAACAAAGTGGAAATGCTCTAGATTATCCAAAATTCCTTCTCTTCTGAACAGCAATGATAAGAGCAGGCTGCCTTTATCTCTTTTTATCCACTTTCTCCTTCCCTTGACTGGCTGGAAGGCTTGGGCCTCCTAAGCACCCAAAGCGGTTTTTCTCCCTGTTCTTAATTGGATTTTAATGATCATTAACTTAATACAACTCAATCTCCAAAAAAGCAAGTGTAGCATGTGGCATATTTTTCAGTGCTTCTAAAAGTGGTCTGACAATTTTCTCACTCCTCTCCTTTTTCTGTGCTAGGATCAGGTGAGGTTTCAAGGGCTAGCCCTTCTAATGGGTTCCTGAATCCTGGTGTGCTATGTATTGTTGACACAATATGACATTAATTCTATTTTACAGTGTCTTTCCTGCTGTGAAAAATGACCTGTATTGCTGTAGATGTGTGGGTGGAAAAGCCAGCCCTAATGTTGTCTCTTCCAAACACTGGTCCTGGCTGTATACAGAATGAACCAAATCTTGTCACCTTCCACATAAACACCGTTTTTCATGTGGCTATACTCTTAGACATTGCTTTTTGTCCCCTTAAAAGCAGGCAAGACACTCTGTTGCTCCAGAAGACCTCAGAGAGTAGCAGCTGCTGCAATTTTGCAAAATTAATGAGTAGCTGTGAACTGCTAGTGAAAGTTATGCAATGATTTTCCATAACATATCATTTTGGAAGCAATGACTTTACCAGCTCTTTCTTTTCTTATCCAAATATTTGTCTTTTCAAAGTACTAGCCAAAAGTTTGTCTTGTCTTGTCTAGGAGAGTGATGAAAGGGATTTTTCTAGTATGTTTCATTTAGATATGATGATTTTATGCCTGGAGTTCAACTTTCATTCACTTAACTTGTCATGATTAACAAAGAGAGTGAGGTTCTGGACTCCTGGAAGTCACTAGGAGTTTTCACATTGTATTTGGTAGGATATTTCTTGTTTTTATTTAATCAAAATATGCTTAAACTTTATTGATGTAATGCTTCTGAAACTGCTGGCTGAGTGCAGTCACAAGATACAACTGTGTCTCACAGAATAAACGAAACTGATGTTTTTAGTTATTGCACTTTCATCTACATAGGGGAATTCTCATTTTTGCTTAGGACTTCCCTGGCAACCTTACCCTTGGCTTTTCCTGTGCTGTTGGGCTGTTGGAAGACAGGTCTGCAGTTGATGGTGCAGCTGTCCTGCTCTGTCCTTATGTTCAAGCTGATGGCAGAGTCTGAACAGAATTTTGCTCACCTTTCCAATCTGTCCTTGATCAAAGAACCCAGGACAAACTTTCAACTAGGAAAGGCTGCCTTTCAAAAGCGTCTTATGCTAGTGGCTGTTGTGATTTTATCAATTTTATAACAGCTACTTACTTTTAACTCTACAGAGTACGATCACTTATTATAATTACTGCTTGCAGCTTCAAGTGAGCTGGTACAGAGCATACTATTTTAAACATATAAGTAAGGCATAAGGTCTATTGATCTAAAGTATTCTGAGTGATAAACAGCTGCTGGGTTTGATTAAAGCTGAAGGGAAGCCGAAGCATTTAATCAATCTCCAAAGCTGCTCCAAGTATGTTACAAAGCAATTTTGATTATTGCTATTATATGACAAGCTATAGCATAATAAAGAAAGAGGGATTGTTTTTCTTGGAAGCATTTAGAGGTGTTGTGGTGCTTCTTCTCAGCCTGCCTGATGCTGCCACCTCTGAAACTTGGCTAAGTGGCACTGTGCTGGCTCAAGCAGACTAATCCTGAAGGGAAAATGCAAAAGCAGGGCCTTTCAGCTCCTCAGAGTCTTCTCTTCCCCATGCCTAACTGTGGCCAACAGCAAGTACTGGGGAAGGAGCAGAAGAAGCAGGGCAAGTGTACAATAATGCTGGCCACATCTTAACCCTATCTAATCCTTACATCCTGTACAGCTCGGGATGTTCTCAGCTGTGGGATATGCTTGTGCTTAACAGCCCTGAAGGGACCATTCTTCCATTACTCTGTTTAGTCAGTTCTTAAACTTTTGGACTGTCTTGGGCTCCACAATATTCTGTGATGGTGCGTCACACAGTCCTGTCACATGGCTTTGTAAAATAGTACTCTTTTGTTCATGTTTTTCTACTTTCTGCTTGATGATTTTTTTAGTACCTTCTTACTCCTCTTTTAAGAAAAGCAATGGGTAATGATTAGCTGTTCACCTTTTCTATTTCATATAGAGATGTTTGCCTCACTCTGCTCTGTTGTGTCCTCCTTGTCCAAGGCTTACTTAGTCTTCTTCTGACAGTGACCCATTCCTCTTATTATCCTTGTCATTTCTGCATCTGTCCCCTCCCTCATTTTGATGCATGCTCTTTGAAAGCGTGTAACCATATTTTCATATATTACTTTAAGATGTGGGCTTTTCAGAGTTTATTATTTCTTTTTTTTTAGGTGTTCAATATTTGTACTTATTACATAGCTAATAAGTAACGTGTGTCACATAGTTTTGAATAGATGGATGTAAGAGGGATTTCCAGAAACTAAAGAAATTAATGAAATAATCCTAGCTTTAAAATTTACCTTATGTTGCTTTTAAAATATAAAAATGGAAAGTCTATGACCAGACTATATTTTTTTTCCCTAGAAAATGTAATGGGAAAATAAATTAATACACAATTTTAATAAACAAAGATTAATAAATTAATAGACAAATTAATAGATAAGTTAGTTAAGCCTTGCCCTTGCTATATTTGCAACAAAGAAGTTATAGCACAAAAGACTGGAGAGGATAGCATTTGCAAAGGCCAGGTTTGGCCATTGTATGTTCTCTCAGTGGTTTCTTTAGTCTTTCTCCACTGAATATAGAGAAGTATGAACTTAAGTTGAATTGTCTTTCAAAATCAGATAGTAAAAAATAAAACTTAAATGACTCATCTGATCTTTATTATTACCTGGGGAGAAATACCTTCAGGTGTTTACATAGTAATAAATAGCTTACATAGAGATAGATGAGGGCATTAGGCATAGATGAAGTAGAATGGTAATAAGAAACAATAGGTTGTGTTTTTCTGCCTATATTAATTTAAA
The DNA here is from genome assembly GCA_013396975.1 of Bucco capensis. NCBI lineage: Eukaryota > Metazoa > Chordata > Aves > Piciformes > Bucconidae > Bucco > Bucco capensis. Next base: position 32,637 of record VWZO01013664.1, read on the forward strand.
ATCAACATTGCTCTTCTGTATTTTATTTCCTTTTAGGAGAGTGTGACTTGCACTGAATCCGTCTGGTCAACTACAGTTTGCTAGTCAGCCCAAACTGGTAACTGTTGGTGATGAACTCCTTTTAATAAACTCTTTGAACTACTTTTTGAGAAGCAAGGGTAGAAGTGTAGGCCTCCTGCCATCTTCTGTTTCTCAGTCTGTCTTGTTCTCACTCATGCCTTCAGCACGGGCCATGCTGTGTGGAGGAACCGCCAAAGATATGCTGTTGCAAGCCTTGCTTTTGCTGAGAGAAAGCCATACACGCAAGTTGGATCCGTTTGGGTTAGCAGGCAATGCAATGTGTTCCTGCTTTTGTATCTTTATTATCTATTCTGATATCTCTTTTGAAACTCTAAAACATTTCAAGCTTCTCATGACCTTCATGTGAAGCCCTGTGCATGGCCCTAGTATGCTGGAGGCTGAGCCTGGTGCAGTTATCTTTGTTGTATAAGATTCCTATTGCAACAACCATTGAATCTTCTTTATAGTGGTTTCATATGAGAGTCACAAGTCTTCTTGGAAACTTATCCTGAGTTTCATTTTATAATGATACAAGAGTCTTGTGAGTTTTGTGAATGCAGGTTTTTAAGTGAGAGTTTAGAGCGGTAAATAACACTTCAGCTGGGAAATCTTGAGAACTCCATGAATGGCTAGAGCTGGAGCACTTGCCCAGTGAAGCGAGGCTGTGCGACCTGGGCCTGCTCAGCCTGGAGAAGAGATAGCTGTGGGGAAATCTAAGAACAGCTCAAGTCATTGACTTAGCTTGAATATCACTTGTTTCAGTGTGCTGATTGGGTTGGACAGTTGAAACTACGGACCTAGCTGATAGTTGTTTCCTGTTGGAAAGTAGATCATAGCAGTCTACTGACAAGAGCTTTGCTTTCCTTAGGATGCAATTTGAGGAACATTTCCCTTGCATTCCTGTGTTGTTAACTCGATGGTGCCAGCAAAGGTCTGGTACAGCTACATGGCAGATCACCAGAGGAACCAGTTCAGGTTAAAAGTAATCCTTTTTTTCCTTGTCTGTTTTTACCTGTTTTTAAGTTTTTTCCTCCCGTGATTCCATAAAAATACATCTTAGTGCAACTGAGGCATAGTGCAACAGTAGGAACAAGCAGCAGGGAGTGCTTTAGCTGATGCTGGATTTCAAAGATGTGCTTTTCAGACTGTGGCTTTACAGCCATTTTTTATGAGCCCCCTGGAAATAACTCCCAACTCAATGGCTCCACATGTTGCCACTTGAAGATGAAAATTTGTGAAAGCAGAATTCAAGCCAAGTTTGTGGCAAAAAGAGACTGCAAAGAATGATGAAACTCAACTAAAGACTGGTGCACAACACTTATGCTGTTTTGCCATTTTCTGGGTTGCAATCTAACCATTTGTTAATCGGCCCCATCACGGATTGCTACTGGGCACTGAGATCTATTGTAGGCCTACAAGATGATCAGTATCTCCTGAGCAGTTCAGGATGGAACCCTGCAGCTTTGCAGGTCCTGCTGCTGTTGACTGCACTAAGACTAATGAGCTCAACTGCTGTCCTCTATCCAATTGCCTCAACCTTATTGCTGTTTTATAACCAGAGATTGTGTCTAAGCAGAAGGATGTGAATGCATCATTCACTTTCAAGAAAAGATGTTTGTGCCAAGGAGGACAGGAGGACAGGATTTTGAGGAGCCGTGACTGTCAGATAACCTCACCTGGAAACATACCATGATGCAATGTCTTGGGCCATTGCTTCTGCTGGGTTCAGAGTGAATCCTGGTCAAACTGAGACCTGCTTCTCTTTTGGTTCCTTTCTAAAACTTATATCTCTTTTCTCTGCTATAGATATTTCCACCTTTGTGCTAGTGAAAGCACTGGATTGCTCCAGGGGATTGAATGGAAAATATCTGTGAGCTTTGGCCATCTCTCTGAAATACTATAGTTGATTTAATGTTTGTTTTGGCACATTGCTGTGAAAGATTGTAGAGTGCATGTGTTTATATTTGTATGGGGAGAGAGGGCTCCTGCTCATTGTGCCTTTGTGAGGCTGCCAGACTGTCTGGCCCCATCTTCCACTGCAAATGAAAAGCCCTTGCAAGTGCTCACTGTGTGCTTTGACCATGCCTCTGCTGGGCACTACACTTGGAAGCAATTCTGTCAGCTTGAAAAATCATCTTTCTGCCTAAATGCTGTTTGCTCTGCATTGTTACAAGTAACATGTAAGATTACTTGTCAGTGGAGAAATTTTACCATCTTCCCTTTATTTCCTCTGTGTACTGTGCCTAGTTTGCATGTAGTACATTTTCGTGGCCCTTCCTGTACCAAGCAGCCAGTTCCCTTTGGGAAGAGAGAGAGGATCCTCCATATAGAAGAAGGAGAAGTAATATGTGAAAATTGTAAGTTGCAGCCCTGGTTGAAAGTCCTGGACACTGCTCTTGACAAAGGACTCGTTTTCCTTCTGTAGCCCTTTGTCTTCTGAAGAAAGAAGAGACAGAGGTTTTCAAGTGGAAAGCATTTCTGTCCAAACTAGGATTTCTCTGCTTTGTGCAGAAGAGGTATTGTCCAACTGAAAGCTCCCACAGAACCCTTTGAGAAGATGAAGGATGACTCCAGCAGCCAGTCAGTAAATTTTTCTGCCTATAAGAAAGCTTGTTTTAACCTTTAATATCTGTGAGCTCTTCTGAAAAGTCATGGGCCGTAGAACCTGCAGTTGATTAGTAATTATAAAGCACTTTGATATTGAACTTGGAGTCTGAACAGCAGTTTATAGAACTCAAGTCTCCTTCCGTTTTTCTAGTGGCAACCAGAATTTATCTCAGATTCCCTCTTCTGGAAGGTATAGCTGGAAAACAAACGTGCATTAATGGGAACAGCCAAGTACCTGAGCCCAACCTGTAGCCCATCTGACCTTGAAACCTGTCTGTAGTGAGGCTGAGTGTTTGGAGAAAAATGCACATATTGCTGGAATGGGTGATTACAAATGACCTGTGAAAAAGCTTGTCCACTGCTTCCCTGAGAGCTCTTTCTCAGCATTTGTTTCAAGCAGTGGTGCTATTAATTTCAACAGAGGGGGTACAGTAACTGATGCTTAACAATTAATTTTTTTTTTGTTTCACCTGTCAAGCTTTGCTGGCCAGTTTTTCTTTACAAAAAGCTATAAGTAGGGAACATTGGTGTTTTCTTTTGTGCTGGAGACATGAAGGAATTAAAGCATTCAAGACTGTAAAGCTTTCATGAATAATTTAGGCTCTGTTTCCAACAAATATGCTCTCTGCTACATACGCTCTGATAACTGGGCTCAGACATTTGTGGTATTGGCAACAGTGCCAAACCCTTGTGAGTCAAAAGGAAATAGGCTTTTATTCAGTGTCAGCCATCAATCTGTTTCCAGCCTTTGGGACATGTTTTTGTCAGGGGCCTTTGCTTGAGAAACCTGGCTTTTTAGCTTGCAACAAAAACAGATAGTCCCAGGCACATTACCTTTACAATCTCCCCTATGATATGTTGTGCAGCTGAGCCAGCCTTGCTGCTTCATGTGGCTCTGTGAATAAATTTTGTTGTACATGCTTGAGCCAACGTACACAGTCATTTAGTGTCTCATGCTAAAATAATTAAACAATGTGAGACAGAAATGGCAATAGTCCTCTCTAGCAAACTAGTCAGTTAGTTTCTCCAAGACTTGGCCTGCTGTTTTTCAGGGGTCTTCTTGGTATTATAATGATTGATGAAAGCCTAGAAATGTATAGGTGAGAGCTAGCCTGCGTCTCTTAGTCCTGCCACTGATTCAATGCGAGACCTTCAGGCAATGATTTTCCCTATTGCAGCCTTTTAGAGTTGTTTTTATTTGTGCTTTTTTGATGTGGGGGTGTTTTTTTGTACATTTGGAAATACTGAAAGCAAACACATTGCTTTTGTGACAGGGTAAGAAGGCTTGCTTCATCAAGAAAGCACCGCAGAAAAGCTCTGCTAGTACAAACGGATCATCTAACTCAAATGCTGTTTCATAGTCTGTGCTTCAAAGTGTTGACCACCTAGCTAGCTTCAACAACCAGCAAGGCGAGGAATGACAAACAGGCCCCTGTTTTTCACCAGTGCCAGGATTAAACATTTGTTTCTGCTTCTCAAACTGCCGCGTCTGAGGGTTCAAAATGACTCTGTGCCTGTGTGTGTCCCTTCTGCCAGGGCACAGGCACACGCTTCTGTAAAACTTGTCAGAGGTAAGCGGCTGCTGAGAGCTACATGGCATTGAGTGCAGCCCTATGCATTTGTGAAGATAAATGAATTGGGAGAAAAAGCGCCTTTGCTGTGCTGCTGCTATTTCAGTGTGAAAGTGAGACCCTGAAATGCTCTGTTCTACTTCAGTAGCTCTAAGAAGAGTCTTTTCTACAGAGGTCTCTGGTACTCAGATTAATTGAAATCACTCCAAAGGGCTCTTTTAAATCTAATTCCTTCTCCCATGTTTGCAGTCTCTTCTTTTATTTTCTCCTCCTGTCTACACCCTCTCTTGAACAAAAAGCTTTAAAATACTTTTCTGGAAAGGACTTGAATGTAATTCAGATGAAGTTAATGTGAGGTCAAGGTTGATTGCTCATCTCCCTGAAACCACCAGCAGCAGCTGAGTGCTGGTGTGAGACAGGAGTTTAAACATAACTGGGAAACTCGTGAGCAAATCCAACAAAGAGGGTGCTGGAGGCTCGGGATCACTGCTTCCCCTTCTCCTTCTGTAACTTTGCAGCTCCTGCTGAACCCTTTGATCAGTGTCCAGTACAGGGTTACGTGGCAGTCTGGGCCGGAGCCAGGGATGTATGGGTGGAGGCTGCTCTAATCTGCGTACACTCTTGATCCACCCTGTACCCTTATTTCCACAAACACTGCTACACATCACAGTGGGGTGCACGGCTGCTAGTGCTCCTTCAGCTGAAATGCAGGACTGTCCCTGCCAAGCACAGCTCCCTTTTCCAGAAATCTCTTCTCATAACAACATTTTGAACTAGTGTGCCTGTATTTTTTAACCATTACTCAATTTTTTCCTGGTGCTTTTCTATTTGGTGATGAAATCTAAGACTATGAGTACAATAATGCTATTCAGCACACAGAGTTTGAGTCTTTCAGAAGTGGTTGCTCTGGGAAATCTGCATGACTGAACACGGCTAGCTTGGGAAGGTACTGCCAATGGCATGAGCACTGCCTGGATCTCATCTGAGAAAGTGCATCCTCCAGTCCACCTGCTTTAGGCAGTATTTTAGCTCCATATTCCTCTAATCGGAATTTTAGTGCTGAGCTTATAGGCTACTGAGACCTCTTGAGCCCAAGACAAGTTCTTACAGATGTGCTATCACTCATACTTTAATGTCAACATAGAACATGCAAAATGAGCTGAAACTTGAAGAAAAAGACTAGCTGGCTCTAAAGTAAAGTGGATGGGAATCAGTGGTGAAAGTGCAAGCTGTGGTCCCTTGTGCTTTTCAGCTGCATTTATCTGTGGCCATTCCTCTAGCAGCAGGTGGGAAGAGAGACTTGGTTCCTCCTGTCTGCCTCTGCCATTGTGTCTTCTGATAAGTTGCCTCCAGCACAGTGGCACAAATAGACTTTTTGTAATTGAAGACTGTCAGCAGCAGGCTGCGTGTCAGCTCTTATGAAAATCTTTGATTTCTATTAAAACCTACAGAAACCTGATACAGAGTCCACTCTTCTTTATTATTTCTGTGGGATAGTTAGAATATCCTAGAGGAGTTATACCATTCCCTATTAAAATAGCTCTGGCTAAATCCTACAGTGTAGTCTTGCCTTGCCCTCTTATTAAATGACACCAGGTTTTCCCAGATGGTACATCCACGACCCCTAGCAGGTTGCACAAAGGATATTGCAACCCTGTAATTACTATTGTAGTGAAAATGGCTCGAGAGGATTTAGAAATCTCTTCAGTCCCCTCCCACCCCAAAAAAATTATGTCAAAGATTGTTGAAATAAATTTTGCTCAGACAGATGAGAAAGTGTCATAGAGGCTCCTCACTCTTGCAAGTTTCTGCACAACAGGGCTAAAACAATACATGGTCAAGTGCCTCGGGCAGGAAACTCTGAAACCACCATGAGCCTCCCAGTGTTGCAGCTCAGAGTCCAGCTGGTGCCACTGAGAGGGGCCAAGACTTGTTGGGACAATTACCAATGGCTTGGGTATGGGTAGTGACATGTGTCGTGTGGTGATGCAGAAGAGCAGGTCTGACTCAGTGGTGGGGCTGCTGCCTGGCACCCCACAGGGTTCCTGCCCTCCCTCTCCACAGCTCATGGTGGGACAGCAGCTCAGCCCCTTCCCTGGGACAGGAGTTCTCAGCGCTGACTGCTCTGCTCTGGTATAGATTGGTGATTACATACACAAAAATCCTCTGTTATAAATGAAGAAAATCTATTTGATGCTCAACTAGGGAGTAATCAATCTGTTTGTATAGGATAGAAAATGAAGCTGTAGAAGCCTGGGACATCTTTATGCCTATTTACAGAATCACAGAATCACCAAGGCTGGAAAAGACCCCCAGGATCATCAAGTCCAGCCTATAACTATTACTTATTACTGTACCCACGCTGAGGACAGGACAAATGCCCAGAGCTGCTCCTTGTAGAGTGCCCTGCAGCTTGACATCTCCCCTGGCACAACCCCCAGATTGCTCAGCAACAACCACCAGCCCTAAAGATGTGGGTGAGGATGGAGCCCATATTCTGATCCTGAACTGCAAGGCTGTCTTGAAGGTGAGATGCCGCAGTATGTAGAGCTTAACAGAAAAATGGATCTGGTTTAGGAGAGCTACCTGTCTTTAAGATGATTTTAAATGTTCATATTCTTTATGCAGCATTTTGGAATGTTTCAGCTACTCCCATTTGGAATTCAATTCCTCTCCCTGTTAATCAATAGCAGGCCTTAACAAAACAATATCTCACAGGAGACACAAGCACACAGTGCTGAACAAAGCAAAACAGCCACTGGCTCACAGAAACAATTGCTGCTACAGAATGGGTTTTCAAAACTCGGTATATATCTATATTTCCCTAGTGGGAAAATCATAACAAGACTGAGTTAGTGGCTAGGCTTGCCAAAGGGAGAAATTAAAGTGTGACGGCTCGTCTGGCACCTTGAAGTACCTTTATTTATTTTGGGGGAGAGGACAGCTTGAGGAAATAAGATGCCTATTAGGGAAAATTCTATTCTGTTGCTTTTTGAAGTGCACAGCAATTCTGCATGCCTAAGGGCTGGGTCCAGGTCAGACATTAGCAGAACTTTCTGATGAGAGGGCTCCTTAGAGGTGCTGGTGAATATCGAGACAGTGCCTGCAGAGCTGGGTAGGTGCAGGGGTGGAGGTAGGAGTGTGGTTTTCAAGGGGAGAATGAGCTGGGAGTCCCTTGTTCCTGATGGAAGAAGCCTGGGGCTAGTTTGCAGGTGGCTGTTAGGTGAGGAAGAGAGAAAAGGGAGAGAATATGTGAGAGCAAAGCAAATTCTCTTCCCTGCACGTGGTCACCTCCAAGCTTGCAAACTTAACTGCTCATCTGTGAATCTTGACAGCTCCTTGCTATGGCACTAATGGGCTTCAGGAGCTCCCAGTGAGCTGCAATCACCTTGGTTCAGGGCTCAGCTTGCACCTTTACAAGCACCTTCACCCCTTGCTGTTAACCTGTGGTCTCCTTTACTCAGCAGCTAAGCTTGTAAATTCATGTAACCAAATAGCTGCGCTGTTAACTGCCTGCATGAAAGCGAACAACACATCCATCTTCCAGTGCCCAGTCAGCAGTCTAATGACACTCTTTGCCGTGCTCGCGGGTACCTTTTCAGACATAACTAACACTGGCACTGCAAAAACAATTGTTTCAGTGCTCACACAGGCCACGCAGCTCATCTGGGTGGAGGAGGGAGGCTTCCCACTGATGACTTTCACACAGCAATGCCCTGTGCCATCATCACTCCACACCATGGTCTTGTGAGTGAAAAGGGAGACCCACACCCTGCTGGTGAGCTGCGCCTCACACCTTAGAGCAGGTGCATGCTTGCAGTGGTTTTATTTTGGGTTATGACCAGTGTTTAACAAGTCTTTTGGAAAGACTGTGCCTCAGTTTCTCTGTCCATAAACTGACTGTAATTTCCTGAAGTAAAGCACCACTGGGAGGACAGCTGCTGGTATGGTATGGCTAGGCTTCACGAACAAAGATCCAGGGAGGGCTCCACCTANCAGCTGCTAATGAAACACTAAAAGGTGTGGAGGTTTTCTGGCCTCTTTATTTCTTGCCAAAGCTTGTGACTTGAATCCTATAGCCTTGAAATTAGTCTTGGCAAGAGGATTGTCTGAATGCAGACCAAGTTTTTTACAAAACGAGGCTCATGTGATTGCTCTGTGTGTGTGTGTGTGGGTAGACATATCAGACTCCTTTCAAGTTGTCCACATGAGCTAATTTCAGGCTGTCAAGGCAGGGACCTACAGCACTCATAGAATGTAAAACCTACAAGCTCTGAGGAGATCTCCAGTACAAGCTCTTTCTTCTGCCTCTGTTGTGGAGCAGGTTGGGCTGCAAGTTCACAGTCCCCTAGAGACCCCACAGGGGAGCTCATCTGGAGACACTGCTCACGAAAAACAAGGCTTAACCGCTTCTGCTGTTGCTTGTGTTGCTACTTGTTATCGAAAGAGAAAAGGTGCAGCTTTCTGTCTGCAAATAATTTAGGCCTGCCGTTGGCAGAGATATGATATGTTCCCTTCCTTGCCCCAAAACAATCACAAGCAATCAAAGTTGGGAGCATGTGAGCTACTAGGGGTTGAATGGACATTGCTTTTTTTTAATTTACTGGCTGCTTACGTTGTGCAACAGGCAGCCCAAGAGAATTTCTTAATTAACCAGACCCTGTCCAGGGTGGCACACATGCACTGCCAATGGGCATTATAAAAGCATAGTTATTCCACTTTGCCTTGTGAAAGGCCCTGGTGTAGCTGTGTTGTGAAGGAAATAGTCTTGGAGGAAGGGAGAGAAGGAGTTTGGGCTTTGGTTCCAGTCGAAAGCCTCTTTGTTGTCTTTATGTTAAACATTGCTGGATGTATCCTCAGCGAAGAGGTGGTAGAGGGTTAATTTGAGCTGCCTTTGAAACTAATTTTGAGCAGTGCATAGCAAGATCTCAGGGAAACAATGTTTATAATCTGTATCCTGCCTCAAATTGCATAGGCACCGCATTCCTGCCCCACTGCCAAAATTAGCTACAGTCATCAGGAAGCAGCTGGTGTCCCAGGCATGAGCCCTTCTGTTCAGCCATCACTTGGTAGATTTTACATAGTTATTGAGTTTTTCCTGGTTATTGAGCATCACCTACTCTTTGCTTCTGCAGCTGCAGCAGGAAACTTTTCATACATGGAACCTGATCCAGTGTCCTTAATCATGCACTGTTCCTGTGGATTTTAGCAGGAGTCTTGCTTCACGGTGCTTAGTAGAAATGTGTCCCTTAAGAAGTGGACTGTCTTCTGTACTCTCTGAAAGACAGTGAGGAATCCACTGTTGTGCAAGCTGTCTGCCTGTATGTGATCAAAATTGTACAGGCTATGATACACAGTCTTTAGATTTAAATAGCAATATTAGGGATTTTGCCAAGCTAGGTAATACTGAGTTGAGAGCATTTGTCGATAATCCTTCCCATCCATTAAATCCAGGTTGCTTTCAGCTTCTAACTCACTCCACATAAATTAGTGCATCCCTTAATCTTTTGGAAAGTGAGTAGCTGCTTCTCCCTCCAGTCTGGATTTGGGAATATTTGAAGACTGGCAGTGCAGTAATTTCTGCCCCAGAGGAACTTTGCGGGAGAAACAGCTTTTTAAGTTGTTCAGTTGCCACAATACATTTGGAAGAGTTAGAGTCAGAGATTTTTGTAATTATTTAAAATATTAAATAACAAACAGAAGCAAGGCAAAATATATAACTTGGGGGGAGGGTGAAAGGGGAGGCATTTCTCTCATGTCTCTGTGCCCTTGCAGGTTTTATTCTGACAGATCAGCTTTGCATTCGCCGAAGTAGAGACATCTATCCTGTCTTTGTGACTGTTTTACTCCCTTTTTTCTCCTGCAGGGATGGGAAATGAATAATTCCTGCTTTCCTCCTGTTTCTTCAGCTCTGATGGCTCCTTCACCAGTAAAGAGAACATGAACAGTTCTTTACTATTTTCCCTTTAGTTTCTTGTCACCAAAAGGTGGAAGAGGGAAATGATGGTAGGCACTCAATATCCACTCATCTTTTCAATCCAGCTCTTCAACTGCTTTTGTTATCCAGTGTCATGACAGTCTTTGGCTCATTATTTACTGGCAGTTTAATTTAAATATATCCCCATCAGGGACCCAAAATATCCAGTCTGAGAGGTCTTTCACTTGATTTGTCTAACCACTCCTAAATTATTTATCATGACTCTGAGCCATCTGGAGATTTTTTTTTCTTTTAAACACTATTATTTGATCCAAAACATCTGTAAAAAATCGTGACTGAACTTTCATCTGGGCAACAGCTCAGCTCCGTCCTGAAACTGGGTAGTGTCAAGTGTGTGAGCACTGTTTCAAAAGCCTAGAACTCCTGACATGGTAAAATCCTTTTCTTGCATGTTTGTTAACACAATGTGGGAAGAGAAGGGAAGGGAAGGGAAGGGAAGGGAAGAGAAGGGAAGGGAAGAGAAGAGAAGGGAAGGCAAGATCAAGAAGCTGCACCACTAGCCCAGAAGTGAGTGGAACATCTTGTTACGGAAATGACCATTAAAACATTCCTCCCTGCATTAGAAAATTAGCTATTTAAAGCAGGATTGATTGCATGTCCTCTTTGCTGCTGTTGTCATTTGGATGTGGCATGTCTAAATAATATTTCCTCATGAAAGAAAACTTCAGTGATGACAGTGCTCCACTGGCCACATTTTGTCCCAAAGGGGAGGAATCAGCTTGTCCCTGCAAACAACGTCTACTTCTGAAATAAAAAGCCACGATCTATGTTCTGTTTTTCCTCTAAAACTTTAGATGAGTGAATTTTGATCCCCAAATGCCATCAGAGTGGCACAAATGTGGCACATTTCTAGGATATGTTTTGGTGCTAAGGTTACATAGGACAGTGCTCATATGAAAATAAAAATACGTGCAGAGCAAAACTACACAACTTAGAGCAAAGGCTACTTTCCCCTAAGATCTGTACAAAGTGGCAATACTTGCTTTAAAGCAGCTCTTTGAAACAGATTGCTTTATGCTTACCAATGTTGGTGAGCAAAAATCCTTTTCTTCTTGTCTAATCACAGTTCCTGACTCCTCAAGGGGTGGGGTCGTGTTTTTAAAAAAAAAAAATGGAGTTATCAAACACACGAAGATGCATACTTGCCTCTCTATGTTTTATTAACTATGTTATGCTTATTTTTTTCCTTTTCTTTCTCTTAATTTTTTATTTTTCAGGGAGATTAACCCACGCCTGGCTTAAGCACCCTCAAACGTTCCTCAAGCTGAGATGCACATCTGGATCCTAGCTCTGCAGCTCAAGCTGGTTGCTGTTTGTTATTGTTTGCATTGCTTCAGGCCCTGCTCAGGAATTGTACAAAGTGTTCTGTTTAAAAAAAATAAATATTAGAGTGTCTGTACGGTATTTGAGAAGCACATCCCTTCTGTAAGGTTCTGTTGCGTGATTGTTGCAGAAGCATGGAAGAGAAACTTCGGGAGCACGTTGGGCACTGGGGCTTTGGAGAAAGATGGTTTTATAACATGAGGGGCTTGGAGTCATCCTCATTTCTACGTAAGACCCTGTACCATGTAAAGGGAGAGCATGAGGCCTTTGAGGAGCATTCTGATGTCTTAAAAAAAGGGAATTTAAAGATCTCAGCACAGGGCTTGGGTGAGATTTAGGCCAGCTGAGCCTCGCTTTTAGAGGTAGGGATCTCTTCTCATGTTGACTAATGAATCCTAGAAGAGAAAGCATTGTCGAGCAATCCTGTTGCTGAGTCCTGAGGGCTATGGAGATATGGCAGAGCTGCCGGAGGTGCTGAAGGTACAGATCATGTACTTGTCTCTTATATATTTATCCCCCTTCCCCTAAACTCCTTGTTTTATTCTTTATTGGGATTTTCTTCAGATAAACCCTATTAAATGCATAACCAGAGTCGAAATTTGCCAATGCCAATAAACCCATCTGTTTTATTAACTAACTGCAGTCTCTGGAGTGTTTCTCACCGGCTGAGACATGAACAGCATTTTCTGCCTTCTCCAGCACTGTGTGTCAGCCTCCTAAACAATGGGAGGGGACCCAGGAGGTCTCTGGCAGGAAGTACTGCTTCCCCTGGATAATTAACCGGCTGGGAGACTGAGGAATGAAGATAGCACATGAGACACACAGTACAAACTGCTGAAACAATAAACAAACAAACCAATGAGCAGTACTTCCTTTTCTTATATTGTTAAGGCTGCTTCCTTAACTCACATTGCCCCAAACCCACCCCTCAAAAAGCAACCTTTTAGACTCACTAATTCTTAACCTCTTCCCTGCCAGTTCTTGCTGAAGGAGGAATCCAACATTTGCCAAGGTGATGGCCAATGCAGGGCCTATTGCTCCTCCTTGGGGCTTGCTGGAGAAAGTGAAGACCCCTGTTTCTGAAAGTGATAAAAGCACTTATACCAAAACTTAAAGGAAGGGAGACTTAGTTTGGCCATAAGGCTGAATGGCTTTAACAACTTGATACCAGGACTGTGCCCCACAGAGGTACCAGCACTCAGATCAGCAGGTCACTCAGTCTTGCTGTTAAAAGGTTTATTTCCAGAGAAACTAGCCTCAGAGCTGAGGAACCCTGGGTCAGGGATTTGTGGCTCAAATCCAGCTCCAAAATCACCCCTGCAACCATCCTTTAATGTGCTGTTATTTCACCATCTCTGTTAGAGGGGTGTCAATTCTACCACTGGTGCTCTCTGTCCTCTGCACCTGACAGTGCACTTCCACTGAGAGCCTCTCCTCTGACTCCAGGGTGGACTTCCAACCACAGTCTCCTCTCCCATCCAAACCACTCTTTGGACAGGTTGGTGTTTCCTTGTTTCTGAGCAGTTACCACCAGAACTATGAAAGCAAAAATTGGGTGCTGTCAAGCCCCCCTCTCCCCCAGCTAATTTTTGCAGATGTCTCTTTGAAAAGCAGCCCTTTGTTTTTGTGTAGAGAGCATCATATGTATATTTTACCCCCCAGAGGCTGGTGCTAGTGGCCTGAGGAGCTGAGGTGACAGCATAGTCCTGTAATATGTCACATGGTGATAGTGATCTGCAGAACTTACTCCACCATGTCCTCAGCAAAATGTAGTCAGGGATGTTTGGGGCAAGTAGGCTGATCCCACTGGAGCTAGGAAATTGCTTTTCAAAAGAGGTGCTTATGTTTTTCCCCATCAGTCTGCAGATTCAGAGTAAGGTGGGTGCCTGGGGAGGAGGCTCAGAGCCCATCCCTGGACTAGCCGCCCCAGCAGCGCCAGCAAATGCACCAGGGCAGGTCTTGCCAGTTACTGAGTGCACCCAGCTGACAGCTTATTTGTTATTACTTTAAATACCTACTGTTTGTGTTAAGCACAGCAAGAAGCCTAGTAAACCAAAATGGTGACATTTAAAAAATGATATCTCTCAAGTAGATGTTTAATCTTTCTAATAAGGAAGCTATTCGCTAAATACCTAGTTTAACAGTTATGTAATAAGTCCATATCAAAACACAGATAATGATTGGTAGGGTATGATTTAGCAGTTGATATTTAATTAACCTATAAAGGCTTTCCTGATTAATCTAAATTACACTTCTATCCCACAGACTAAGGTACAGTCAGTAAAACTGTTGTTTTATGCCCTGTGGTACCTGAGACTATATTGTGGCTGTGAGCATGGCGGTGGCTTTGTGCATGGAGATGCTGCTCATGGACCCTTCAAGCTGAGTTGGTGTCTGCCTTCTCCCTTTTGCCCTGCCCTTCCCAACAGAGGAGTTGCATCTGTTATCATCCTGGCTGTCACCAAAGTCTTCCCTGGTGGCTTTGTCCCCTCACTGAACTGAACACCAGGCCTCATATGAGTTCCAGCTCGAGCAAGCCTGGTGTTCATCCCCAAGTCCTGAAGCAGGGCCCAGCTTTGTCACCTCATGGAGTGTCCATCACTTTTTTTAAGGAGGAGATCACATTTGAAAAAGTAGATGAAGGTTTTAGTCCTGTAGAGGGGTATTAGGGAAGCCAGGATATAGTGCAAAATAAAAGAGTGTCAGTCTACAGTCAAGGAAAATGAAAGCCTTGGCCAGGAAAAGGGGTACAAGCAAAGGAGAACAAAGTAAACTGAGACAAAGTGTAGCGGACTGTCTGAACAATCATGCAGACAAAGGCATACAGTGAAAATCTTCAATGCTTCCTGTGCCTCCAGGTATCCTAGTTTGAGTTAGAACAGGACTAATTCTGTTCAGTGATTTTACTTTCCAGCTAAAACTCCTCTAAGTCTTTGTTAAATATTGTGTATTACATTGGGGTGCAAAGTAAAAGGTCACACCTACAAGGAGGAGTGGACAGTTCAGATGACCCAAAACTGACCAACAAGATATTCCATTCCATTCCATTCCATTCCATTCCATTCCATTCCATTCCATTCCATTCCATTCCATTCCATTCCATTCCATTCCATTCTATATACATCAGATTCAGTATAAATTGAGGGTCAATTTCTCATTAAAACCACTCCCACTCCAGGCTTGGGCCTTGGCATATCTTTCACATAAAGCCTAAGATCCAGAAAAGGCAGGTGCATGATTAAACTGTTTAACACTTAATTAACAGCAAATAATAAAGAGAGGTTTGGGCCTTCATTTTCTCTGGGGGTTGAGCACCTGAGCCATTTGGAGTGGTGGACTGGTTACTCTCCTTATGAGAATCAGAAGCCCAGCTGTGCTGTTGCAGGACTCTGTCCATTCTTCCTTTGATCTCAACCCAAGTGTTCCTGAATCCAGTTCCAGGATAAAGCTACTGAATCTGATTTCCATCTGCTGGTGAGTCCTTCTGCCACAGTATCAATGGTGATCATGACATAGTTGCCGTCAAGGGGGGTTTGGTTTTGGGTTTTGGGTTTGGCTTTGGGTCTGATATTGGTTTTGGGTTTGGTATTATTTTCATTAAAGTAGTTTTTAATTTCTAATCCACAAGTCTCTCTTTCTCTGTTACTTCCCTTTCCCTTCCTGGTGTGGAGATAAAGGAGGATCATAGAGAATATCTGTCACTGGATTAGTGGTCAGTACAGCCCTAACCCTTGACACAAGGTGAATAAAAGAGGACACGTGTGGAACACCACACAGAGGAATAATGAAAACCAGTTATAGAGATTAGACAGTATGATACAATTGTGCATTATCACAGAAATGAAAAAGATCCACTATTTTCTGTTATAGACACTGCTGAATGTCATTCAGTTCCACTCTGCACTGGAGCTCCAGCTGTGCCCTGCAGGACCATCAGCCATGATGGACTACATCAGCACTAGACCTATGCCACCATTCAGGAACTGGGCACCTGGAAAAATGGTGGGTGGTGTGGAAGGGACAAAGGACAGTGGATCTTATTGCTCTACAGTGACATATCTGCTGTGTGTTCATGGCATGCTTTGCTGAAAGGGGTGGGAATGGATCCTTAGAGTACAGCATTCCCTGTCCCTCTTGGAGAGATCAGCCTCCCTCTAACTGAGAAATGCTTCTCCCTGGCAGGTTTCCCTCCATACCACCTGGTATATTTTGGCAAGTTTCAATGCTTAGTGAAATGTTTTTGAAGCTTTTTCTTTCCTACTGCCAAAATCCCTCTGCGTCACAGTGTGTGTCTCCACAGCGTGGAGTCAAGTGGAGACATGACAGATTTGCACATCCGCACTTCATGGAAAAGGAAGAAATGTGGAACAAACTCTTCCTAAGAACAAGTACTTTGATTTGAAGGGTCTTCCAATACCCAAAGTCACTTGCATGGTGCAACTTCACTGAAATCTGCAAAGTGATGCTGTGTTCAACCAACTGCTGAGAACCAAGGTGGAAGAGTGCTGCTGTGAGAACAGCTTTCAAAGGAGCTGGGAAAGGGTAAGTGTGCTGGTATATCAGGGAGGCACTGTAAAAAACCCATTTCCTATTTTTGTGTCATGGATCAACACTTCCACCTAAGCCTCCTTGATAACTGATTCATTACTGTGTGTCACAGTGACAGCAGGTTTCTTCTATATGCCTCTTCTCACAGTGTTAAACAAAAAGCCAGATTTTACAGTTTAAATAAAATATCTTTATTTCTTGTGGAAAACGTAGGATGTATATTCTTTAGGATTTCACATATGGGATGGATGAATCATGCAGGAGATGATGGAAACTGTTTTTTAGGCAGCAGCAGCTCTTCTTTGCCCTCTTTGCAAACGCTTAGTGTTTCTGTACAATGAAGTTGTTCAGAGAGCCTTAAGGAACAGCACAAGTAGACATGGGAACCAGCTCCCTGTTCTCAGAAGATCAAAACATAATCCCTTCCTGGCAGTGGCACTGAAAATAACACAACAGCACTTCCATAAGGACCCCCCAGATTCTCAAAACCCTCTGTATGCTGTGCTTGAAAGACTCTTAAAAGTAGAGAAACTTTATTTGGAGTTACTGGATTGGAAATGGAGGTATTTTCCTTCCTTCTTTCCTCTCTCTGTTGTGTAGTCCTTTCCAGTCTAGTCAACCCCAAATGCCACTTGGGGAATCACTAGCATAAGTGTGTGTGTTCTGCTGCCAGTTTTTTCAGGCCTTGCACCTCGTGCTGAAGAGTGGAAATTGCTGAAGAGTGGAAAAGGCACCCAACTTCATAGCACAGGCTGGCCCAGTGGGGGAGTTTTGCTTGCATGTCAGCTTTGACTGTAAACCTGGTCAGATGGCTAAGTAGGAAGGAAGAGTACAAACTGGAAAATACAGCGAGGAGAGTTGTGTAGTAACTTGCCTCCTTTCCAGCTTTAGGCAAGGAGACTGTCCTGAGCTCTCCTCCTTTGTCTTGTGCTGAATGAAAACCATATGAGTGCTCAGCTTTCATTTCCAAAGAGGCAAGGTCCCTAGGTGAGGAGATTGCAGGACATTGGATTTTACTAGAAAATATTTGCGAGTACTATATGGTCCCAGCCGCTTTAAAGTTGAAAATAAACATCAACTCATCTATAGCATGCCAGAATATTTTGAGAGAGGCAGAACATACTTCTTGATTTATCTCTCTGTTTAAGGTCAATGTGGCCTTTTAATAACATATTTACAAAAGGAGAAACTCATTCACAAGCAGAGAAACAAAATTATCCTGGACAGCAATAAGTCTGATGGAGATGTGGTAAACTTAGACAAAAAAAATGCTTTTCTAACCAGTGTGATTGTCCTTATTCAGAAGAGACTCACCTCCTTTTGTGCAACATCTGGCATAAAGAAGACACTGTCCATAAAAAGCTCCCAAATTTAAATTTTACTGATCATAATGCCTTGCACAGTTGCATTTTGTGTCTTGTGGAGTCAGGCAAGAAAAAGAAAGGACCTGGTTTTGCAGACACTGATATGGAGGAACCTTCAGGACCAATATTCAGGTCTAACATTGCATTACGTAGGTCAGTAGTAAGAGTTAATCTAGTCTCAAAATGCAAACCAGCAACCAAATATCAGAGGAAAGAATGTACTGCAGTTGTATTGGTGGTCGATGGAGGCCGTGGTGTCCCCAGCTCTTCTCTGTATCTACAACAGCAAGGTACCAAGGATGAACAAGAGATTTTGAAGCTCTTGGACATTTGGCCTTCCGTTTCTTCCTCCATGGCAGGGCTTGCTGTGCAGAGTTGGCAAAAGGGTTTGGTGTTTGTAGGTGCTGAGTAGCTGTTACGTGATTGCCGCAACTGCTAGAGATTGGCCTGGAGGACCCTGGAGCTGTCTCCTCATCTTACAATCCAATGATGGAGCACCAAGATGAGGATGCTTGTGCCAGGCTCAGGCTGTAGAAGATCATGCAGCCAGTGCAGCATGTGGGAGCTGGTACTCCTAAGAAAAACGGTTATTCTCCTGGCCTCTCCCTGAACAGTGGATGGGTGGTCTGCTGCAGACCTCCGAAGCAGCTACAACACTGATCTAAGGACCACATGTATTCAGAGGAATATATAGACACATATAAAATTTACCAGAGCTGGTATGTCTGCAGGCTGGGATGCAGGATAGCAGTTGGAGCTGTGTGTGCTGAAGGATGATTTCAGCAGATTTCTGCAGAGTGTGTGACCACAGCATGGTGGTGGGCAGCAGAGAGAGAAGACAGAGGCAGGAGATGAACACTGCAAATTTCTAGCGTTCTCTCCCATGAAGACACAGCTTGATTCAACTAATGGCAGTAATTAGGGATAATACTTTGGAAGGAGTTCCAGATTTCCTTTATAATTAACCCCAGGGAGTGTGGGTTGGTTTGTTGTTTTGTTGTGTTTTTTTTCACCACCTACAGTGACCTGTTATATATGTGGTGAGAATTTCTTGTCTTTTTTTTTCCTCTTCTCCTCCCCTCTCAATTCCAAGACAAAATATTACTTTCTCCTTTCATAGTTAAATGGGACATTGATGATGGAAATAGCTCCCCTTCCACCTCTTGTGTCTGAGCTGATAAAGAGGAAGAGTGTTTTGGGATTATGACCAAGAATGGCATCTCTAAAGTAGTTTCTGTTAATAGCTCCTCTTCTCAAAGTACAGGACAAAGGTGACCTGGACATATCTAGTGGCTTGGTGATATCAATGCTAGATCTGTTTAGTTCTCAAAACACATCTAAAAAGAAAGTTTTTGTAGTTCTTAATTTCTGGGGCGGGAGGGGGGGGTTAGATTAGCCAGGACTGCTAAAGTAAAATTTAGGTTAGATTTGGGTATCTATGACAATTAATCATTTGCTCAGATTGGTAGTTGCTTACCTGAATGAGCATTAATACACCCAAAGCTGAGAAGAGACCCAGTCAGGACTCTGCTCCTCTTTTGCCATCTGTTTCTGGCCCTGATGAGATCACACAGTTACATCTAGTGAGAAGAAAGTATGTACTGTTAGCAGCTGTAGGTGAATCTCTACTCAGTGGCTGTGTCAGTCCTTCTCCCAGAATACCCTGGGATAACCTGGAAGCTTCAAAATTTCCTGAACTTTAGGTTAGGTCCACATCTTTGTATTCAGCTCTAATCTGTAGCTTTTTCCTGTAAATTTTTATACTTAGCATCTGAACCTGCTTGTGCTTTTGGTCTTTGCACTATCCAGTGGCAATGAGTTCCACAGTTTAATTTGGCGCTGTGTGAAAATGTACTACTTTTGCTACTTTTTACCCTGCAGCCTGATAATTTCTGTGACAATCCCCACTTTTTGCGTTGCAAAGAATAGTGAGTAATATTCTCTGCTGAGTTTTTAAAAGCAATTCTGATAATAATTCTTGACATCCTGCATGATTTTCTTCAATCACATATCCTTTTTCAAGCTAAGGAGCCCTACACTGTTTAATCCTTTCTCATATGCCAGCTATACTGCTAATGATAATTCCCTACTTAGTGAAAAATCCAGGTACTATCAAGAACTAAACAGACCAAGAGAAGAATTTTTTTTCCCCAAACTTGTCTCACAGAAGTTGCATTCAAAACAGGAGATGCAGCATGATATGTTACTGAAGTTTCTGTGGAAAATGACTGCCTTGTCATAGTATAATGTATTGCACTTCCTAGAAACAACAATTTCACTACCAATTCAACAACACTGAAATCTGAACAATGACCCTAAAATTATTATCCAAATCAAGTATTTCTGAGCACTGGCCTTTTAGTGGAAAGATCTGAAATGAAAATTAGTATTTTTCAAGTGTTTCTTGTAATACTTGCTCATGAGAACAAATTACATTTATTATACCTACAAATATCCACAGCCATATATTTTTAATTTGACTCAGATGTTGATGTCAGTAACCAGAAAGACAGCACAGATGCTTTGGGCTTCAGACCCAGATGTTTTGGTCCCTGTGACAACACCTGCACAGATTCTGTTGGCAGCAGTAGCAGTCCCAACACACCTGCTCTTGCTGCATAGTCCCCAGAGGATTACACAAGTCTAGTTGTCCCAAGTTGGAGGCTTGGGCAGCAGCCTGAGTAAGATGCAGAAGTTTTTCTCCATTGCAAATTTACCTCAGAAGTTCAAGGGAAAGCATGAGTAAAGTTGCTAATATTTTACTCCCTTTGTTCTCTGAAAGCAGGAGGAAGAAAGACACTGCTTGCTGTTGCTTACAACAAAGCACATGGGTTTTTTTGGCTTTGTATTTTTCCCTGTGTTAGAGTTGGCAACATGGGAAGGGTCAGAGATGGGGACATCCCAGTTGGGCACCTGTGCCAAAGTGGGTAAGAAATGGCAATGGCTCAGAAGTTTTGGCAACCTGTGGTACAAGGAATTGATCTGAACAGTAACTTGGTGAGCAGACTCCCTTTAGTAACCGAATCTTTCACAGGGTCACTGGAGTGACTTATTCTCAGTGATTTAATTTCACACTTGTTAATAAGGTTAATAAGTTAGTCTTTCTTTCAGTGACTTTGCAAGCATACTTTAAAAAGGCTAAGTGGAGAAGCATGTGAAATACACTAGTAATAGATAACTTCCTTTTATTTTTGTGTATACATTTTTTTCTGTCTCAGTGCATTATATCTGCATGAACACAGGTGCAAACAGTGCTGTTCATACATACCTTCCAGAGGGGAGCAGTGTTTGATGATTCAGTGAAATATCAGTGCTTTTTAAAAATTCTTCAGGTATACCTGGAGACTTTCCTGTAATCAAATGAGTGGGTAGAGGATACAGGGTTTTTTTTCAGGATTTTTCTTCTACAGACGGGTTGTTATTACTGCTGAGAAGATGGGAGATACAATGCTAATGACAAAATCTAGATGATAGCTGTATTACCAAGAAGCAGAAAATGCAATCAAATGGAAAAGAGAAGTACTAGGACAGCTGTCTCAACAAAGTCAAACTGCATGCCAAAGGAGCTGTGTGGCCAGTATGATGTATCACACTCAACCCAATTAACTAGGCTATTTAATTTTGAAAATTTCTTGGTTTGGTCAAAATTTGACTGAAAGCATTAGAAGAAAGGTGGCCATTAAAGATTAGCAATAGGGAGCAGGAAGGAATACATATATATATATTTTCCTTGTCAGTAAAATATTTTCCAGTCATAAGAGTGTCTTGTGCGGCATGCTGATCTCACAGATGGTGCAGTGCATCAGGGCTAACTCTGAAAGTGTCAGTGGAATTATCTTTGTGTAAATGATATCTGAATTGGTCCCTAGCTGTGAAAGACAAGGATTTCCTTGAGGCACAAGTACAGATAGGAGAACTAATAGGGTTTTTTTGGGGTGTTTTGCAGTTGGTTTTTGGTTGTTGGGGTTTTTTTTTTGCCTCGGAGTTTGATTCACTTTGTGGATTTACGCATTTTGCATAATTCTTTTGCCTTGGTTTTCTCTTGAAAGACAGCTGATAGTTCCGGAAGAGCTCTTGAGTGGAGAATTTTGATTATGGAAATTGAAATGCTTGTTTATTGCCCTTAGTGGAAGTAATATAAATTAGAAAATTTTAGCTTGGCCAAGGGACTTGGAGAGCAGAAAGCACTCCAGATTCACCAGTAGCTGGTTTTTGAAATAGCAGATATCATTTCACATGATGAAGAGAACTCTAGGCTTTAAGGGAAATATACCACACAAGAATAAAGCAAAGACTATAATCTCATGGCTGCACAGGCCAGACTTCAAACCAGTACAAGTTCCTTATGACTTGCATGTGAATTAAGTGTCAGGCAGTAGTGACCACAAGCCCTTCTTCTTTGATGTCTGTTCTACTTACATTAAACTTGAGGGCATTCCACAGTATCTCTGTAGATGCATAAGGTTTGGAGGTCTTCTCTCCTAAGGAGAGACTGTGGACTTGCACCGCCCATTCCACTCTTCTGCTGCTTCCTTTCCCAAGGGACACGTCCAACTTTTGATTAAAGATTGCGAGGAGTGGAATCTGTGGTGATTGTCTGTATGATGTCAGAAATTATCATTAAAGCATGTGGGCATGTTACCACAATAATACTACTTGAATTTGAGGCAAGGGATGCTCACCTACAGAAAATCCTACCTGTGTACTGCATAGAGGCTGATGTGCTACCAGAAGGAAGCAAGCTGGCAACCTAGCAGGAGTGACCGATCAAAGCTAGAGAGTGATGTTTCCCTAATGTCTCAAATAAATAATCAAGGGTTAAGTAAACAAAAAGAGAGCTTCTGAATTTACACCGTTTCCGGAAAGAAAAATTCAGAAGCCTACTCACTGTGAATATATCCTTCAGCTTTCTAACAGAAGAGGTGATGTGCCAACAATAGAAGATTTCTGGCCTTTACTATTACTCTGGACATTGACAATGGGATTAATTTTGACTAAAATTGGCCAAGTGTCTGGCCTCCTTCCACAATGAGTGGAGGATAAGGAGGTGATTTATCCAACCTCTCTTTGTCCCTGAGCTGCAGAGAGAATGTAGTTAGACAAGATACTAATTTAGAGACAGCTAAAATTAGCAAGATGAATTGCTCTTTTACTGCTTCATATGTTTAACAAATCGTACACTTTCCCCACAATTGTGTATGAGGTGTCGGTTTTACAGGGAGAGAGGAAAGTGAGGTTGAGATGACCTGACTTCACCAAAGACAGCAACAGAACTAATATTCGAGTACACATGTATCCAGCTTCAGTCCTCCTCCTTCCCCTCTTCCAGCCTTCTTTCAGATTATACTGCCTCCCAAGGACAACAAAGAAATAGTCTCTGCACAGGAACCCATTTCCACCTCTTGGACATAAAGGAGGATCAAAAAACATGACTGAGTATGCAAACACTGCCAGCTCTGTCAAGTAGATTCTGAGATTTAGGGTTGCTTGTGGGACATCCGGGGCTCGTTACCAAACTCTGCTAATTTCAGTTTCCCTAAGCTGGGTGGCAAATTTCAGAAAATTTGGCTTGTGAAGAAATATGTAGTAATTTACCTACTTTGCCTGACAACAGCATTGCATTGTTACTGTTGCTCTCTTTGCCAAGCATATGGAAACTGAGTGCTCCCTGGCTAGTATCCAAACACCCAAAAGTTAAATTGATGAGAATTGCCATGAGGGTTCTACCTAATGTGAGACATAAAGAATGAAGCCTGTTTTATTTTTTCTCATTTTTCTTATGGGGATTTTCTTCACAGAAGAAACCTACATACAACTGCATGCAGCATATTTCTTTTGTGTCTCCCCCCTGGGGCTGACTTACGCCAAGTTGTGATCTGTTTTGCTGTTCCAGCCCATTGGGCTCATCAGTTTATTCAGCTTACTTTTTAAATGACCCTATTTTTCCTGACTTTGGAAAAAGTGGCAAGAATTTAATTGCACTTTTGGGCATGGGATATAATGTCGAGGCAGCAGGATGAAAAGAGGGGAGGGAAAGACTCTGCTTCTCAGAAGGGGAAGAGCTCACTGGGCAAACATATTAGAGTGGCTTGGGTGATTTGCGCATCAGTGTACAGGATATGCCCACATAGCTGGTGTCTGCACAATCGAGTGCTGGATGCTTCATGGTTTCTTATCCTCAGGGACAGATGTTACAGTGAAGCTTAGATATGCACCTGTAGTTAGATTAAACATTTGAGGGCCTATCTTCTTCAAGCTGTTAGAGCTTGGGGTCCCTCTTCACATACTGCTGTGTGTGCACTCTCTGGACCAAACTGTAGATTAATAGCTTCACAGAGGGCGAAATATTTTTTTTTTCCTAAATCACAGTTCTGTTTCCTTTTATGTTCCTTGCTAGATTAAATTTTAGAGCTCTCTGAGGGTTTTTTTTTTATGCAAAGCGAGACCAGAAATTTTCACTGTTGTACAGTTTTGAAAGCTTTTTTTTTCCCTTTTGCCGCAAGCAAAACTCAGAAAATCAAAGGTGATTCATCTTTAAGCAGCAAGTGATTTAAACCAAACAATGCTTTTTGATTTATGATAATGAAAAAGATTGCAGAGTGATGATGGGTCAGATGAAAACTCACACTGCACTGATTTATATGATAAGTATCATTATATTCATGCACTCAACTAATTCCTCACTATCTGTTTTATTTGTGGGTTTTATTTATTTTAAATTTTTTATTTAGGGGATTTATTGGCAGAGTGTGATTGAAAGCCTTGGAAAAACAAGCCTGCCATTCAGAGAATGGATATAAAATTTCTTCATGAGCTCTGCCAGTATGCCTCAGTTCATCAGGACCACAACAAAGGAGTAAAAGAACATGAGAGCATCTTTCTGTGGTCATATTAGAAATCTGGCCTGATAGCCTCTCTTTAACAGTGACCCAAGAGAGCTGCCTGAGGGTTACCATAAAGAAGAGAGAATGTAGGGTGATAGAGTCTCCCAAATATTCCTCCAGTCACGAACAATTTGTAGTTCAGAGAGTTGCCATGCTGGAGGCTCACACACATAGGCACATGTTCACAGCATCACCATATACACCCACAGGATACACTGCATCCTGTGGAAACATGTTCCACAATTTTTTGTGACAGCAAAACATTTTTTACTTTAGGAGGGTTTTTGCTGTTGTTTGGGGTTTTTGTTTGTGACCTTCTGGTTTGATTAGGTGCTCCCCAATTTTGGGCAGGAAAGGAGGTAACCTTGGTTCTATGTCTACACCACTGACTAGGAGGCATATTTGCTTTCTGAACATTTACTTCAGTAATGTGTTTTTCCTTTTTGCTGACTGTCTAGACTTGACTTAGAACATGACTGCTAAAAATATTAAACATCAATGAACACTAAAAATTGGAGGTGGTTGCAATCACATTTTTAAACAACTGCTTTTTTGATTTTTAAGCTAAATAAAGTATTTTACTTCTCTTGTGGATTTATAACTGTTAGAAGTACTTCTCTGTTGTGCTTTTAGTCTGTTTTATTTTATCTTTTTCCTGCATCAAAAATTTACACAACTTTTTGCTTATTTAAGCTTAACTTTCATGAATCTGCTTGACTCCAGGAGCCAGAGTTTTAAGAAATGGCTCAAGTATGGTAAGACTGAAGACAAAGCTGTAAGAGTTTTCAGTATTAGGATTAATTTTTTTATTTTTTTTTCGGAAAACTCATTTGGGAAACATCTAAACCATGTTGTACTTATGTTTAGGACAGAGAATCAGCAAAAAGTAGATAAGGAAAGGGCTTGTTAGTATCATCTGGCTTACTCTCCTTTCTGAGATGGGATTCCTGTGTTGTTTGTTTGTCCAACCTGGCCTTAAGTATCCTCCCATGACACAAAGTCTGCAGTCTTGCTAGATAACATTTTCTAGTGCTTAACTATCTTTATCACTAGGAAGTTTTCCTGATGTCTAAACTAAGAAACTCTTGATGCAGCCTAAGCTCATTATTTCTTATCCTACCCTCCACAGAGATGAAAAACATTTATTTGTTTGTTCTTTGCAGCAGCCTTTCAGAAAAGTGTTATCATGTCCTTCCTTGGTCCTTTCTTCCCTACACTAAACAAATATTATCCTCTCTTTCTTCTCTCAGGCCATTGTTTTGACCATTCACCCTGCCCTCCCTTCAACTCCCTTGGTTTGGCATATGTCTTTACTGAGGCATGGAAGTAGACCTACTGTTTCTTTGGAGAGGACATCATTCCTGGGGCGTTGCTGCAGGGAGGAGAAGGACCATTTCTCATTTCCTAACAGAGCTTCTCTGCTCATCCCATGGTGACATTTTACTTTCAACCACAGCAGCATCACATCATGTGCTCAAGCCATGTTTGAGAGTTGGTTTACCTCTGTGCCCAACCCTTCGTGCAAAGCTTCTGCCTTGCCAGCCAGCTCCTACCACATACTCCTTCCTAAGGGCAGTGTTTCACTCTTACCCTACCAAATTATGCCTTTGTGTGGATTGAGGCCCCACACTAGGGTAGACAGCTGTCTCGTACCTCAACTGGGAGACCTTTGGGCTTCAGCTTGATCCCCTGGTGGCAACATAATGCAGTACACAGGTGTAGCAGGCATCTGTCTGACCACAATCACTTTATTACTAAAAGCACTTGAAAACATACTAGAAGTCCTGATCTCTCCCTGTACCTTACAAATGGGCAGTGCTGCGGAATAAAATTTCTTGCTTCTCTCCCACAAGCCATGCTTCTAAGTAATAGCCAGTGACTTGCTTTTCTTACAGCTACCTGTGCTTGGGACTTGTGTCTCTTTGGCCATGCATTTAGTGGCGAGGTTACAGATCCCATTTCAGCCAAGCTTGTTACGTCTCTTCACAGGGACTCAGAAAATTGTATCTGATGTTGATCAGGCATTTTTTCTGGGCCAGTCTGTCTGGAGTGCACTATAATCATGGTTCTTCCACATCCTGGACGTGTCCAATATACTGTAATAGCTGGAGTTCATTGATGTGTACCAACACATTTCATGTTTCACAATAACTTTAATATGCTTGTCAATTTTTTACTTCATGGACAGTGGCTTTAAAAATGCATTAAAACAGCATTTAAATGATCTTAATGATGATGTTAGCAATATCCTGAACCTAGATTTTTTTCTTTCCTGCACTGGTCATATCTCAGTTGGTGGGCCCAGCCCACTGATGTCTGACACACTTTGTAGCTTATAAAAGTAAGGTATTAAAAAGATTTATCCACAAACTCCTTTAAATGAGGTAAGTTAGTTCTGGCAGTCAGTGAGTTTTACCTCTGTCTGACCAGCATTTCATAAGTAACTTCTCCATGCTTATCTTGTACTGTGGAGTATACTCCTTGCTACTGTACAATCCATATCTCTCTGGGCTGTTGATGAGTCACTTTGATAGTACTTCATACTGCTGCAGCTCCCAGTTGTCAGTAGAGCCTCCTAACAGGATGATGTTTGGAATTTGTGGCAAATATGGAAGAATTAAGTGTGGACCTGTTATTACCATTGCCAGGACATCATCAAACTGACATGATCTCATTCCTACACAAGCACAGAGCCTACAACCTAATGTTAAGGGTTAAAGGAAATCCTGGAAAATTTGTGTACTCATGCTGTCTTGCAATTTCCTTCTTGTTACTGCTTCCAGCCCTCTCCCATTCCTTCTCCAAAGAAGGCAGGACAGAGATGAGGAAGATCTGTCAAAGTGATTGAAATGGCTTTTTTGCAAGACACCTGATCAATTTTATTTAGTTAAGCAGTTAAACCTGTTTTTCATGAAAGGGCCAATAATGAGATCCATCAGTGTTGGATATACTGCTCTTAGTGTATCTTTGTTCGTTTGTTTGGTTTAGAGCCAGGAAGAGTATAGATGTGATGCATGGATAACAGGCCAAAACAGAGGGAGAACAGAGGATGGAGGAGATATTTAGTTTTAGTTAAGACTGACTGGAGTATACAGGTTACAAATTTAATGGTTTTCTGCAGAGGCTGAGACTGTAATGGCTGGGACAGCAGCTGTATCACAGATTCAGAGAATGGTAGGGATTGAAAAGGATGTCTTGGGATCATAGAATTATAGAATAGTTACAGCTGGAAGTGACCTTGAAGATCATGGAATCCAGCCTTTGTCCCAGCCCTACCAACATGCTAAATGACCCCCAACATAAACCCATCTCTTAAACACCTCCAGGGACAGTGACTCAACCACCTCCCTGGGCAGCTTGTTCCAATGGCTGACAACCTTTCCAATAAAGAAATTCTTCATCTAGTCCAACTCCCTTGTCAGAGCAGGTTCACCTAGGTTAGGTTGCACAGGATAGCATCCAGGTGTGTTTTGAATATCTCCAGAGAAGGAGACACCACAACCTCTCTGAGCAGCCTGTTCCAGTGCTCTGTCACCCTCTTAAAGGATTCCGTTATGTTTAGGTGGAACTTTCTGAGTTTTGATTTTTGTCCATTGCTCCTTGTCTTATCACTGGGCACCACTGAAAAGAGATTGGCCTCATCCTCATGACATCCCCCTTTCAGATATTTATAAGCATTGATAAAGTACCCTTTGAGTCTTCTCTTCTTCAGGCTAAACAAACCCAGGTCTCTCAGCTTTTCCTTGTAAGAGAGATGCTCCAGTCCCCTAATCATCTTTATAGCCCTCCACTGACTCTCCCACATAGTTTCCTGCCTTTCTTGAGCTGGGGAGCCCAGAAATGGACATGGTATTCCACGTGTAGCCTCACTAGGGCAGAGGATAGGGAATAGAACCTCCCTTGACCTGCTGGTTGCACTCTTCTTGATGCATCCCAGAATACCATTGGTCTTCTTGGCTACAAGAGCACACTGCTCGCTCATGGTTAACTTGTCTACAAGGAGTCCCAGGTCCTCCTCCACAGAGCTGATTTTCAGAAGTTCAACCACTAAACTGCACTGGTTATTCCTCCATAACATGGGATTATTGCTTCCCAGATGCAGGGCTCTACACTTGCCCTTGTTGAACTTCATGAGGTTCCTCTCCACCCAGCTCTCCAGCTTGTCCAGGTCTCGATGACTGGCAGCACAGATTTCTGGTGTGTTAGCCACTCCTCGGGTTTCCTCATTGTATCCCTACATACTCTGACACCGTTCCTATATTCCTTCAAAGAGGCCAGTCCCTTTCCCCACATACTCTAAACTCTCTTCTTCCACCTGAGTTTTTCCAGAAGCTCCTTGCTCATTCATGCAGGTGTCCTGCCTCCTTTGCTTTATTTCTTACTCATAGGGGTGCAGCAATCTTGAGCTTGGAGGAAGTCATGCTTGAATATTAACCAGCTTGGGCTCCCCTACCTTCCAGAATCTTAATCTATGAGATTCCTCCAAGAAGGTCTCTGAAGGTCTCCTGAAGTCCGGGGTTGCAATCCTATTTATTGCCCTCTTATTTCCTCACATGGACTCCACCAGCTTATGGTCACTGCAGCCAAGGCTGCCCCCAAAATTTGCATCGCCAACCAGGCCTTCTTTGTTCATTAGCACAAGGTCAATCAGCACATTTTTCTCCTTGCTAGTTCCTCCACAACCTGTGTCAGGAAGTTATCAATGCACTGCACATCCTGTTTGCAGAGCTACTGACTGCTTGAGCTCCACAGGGGTCCCTAGCTCTGGTCCTGGTGGATCTCTCTGCTCTCCCTCAGGTTTCCCTAACTCAAGAAACCCTCTGTCCACCTTGATCTATCACCTGTCCACAGAACTGACCATCACTGCTGCTGCTGTTGCCTTTGCTGACCTACCTTGAACTAAAACCATCTTCTTGACGGTTGTATTCTACAGGCCTTTCAATTGCTCAGGCTTGCCAAATTACACCATGTCATTTTTATTAGCTTGATAACCAAAGAACTATCTCAATCATCAGAAAAGGTGGTTAAAACTACTTCAAATGATTTGTATGTAACATAACATTGCTCTTGGATTGCCAATTGCTAGAAAACTTCCTGATGCCACTTCCAGTGCCTAACTTCCTGCTCATAGTAGCTTCTAATTTAAAAAAAAAAAATTAAATTAGACTTTTAAATAAAAACCATTAGCAATGCTGTGTGCTAAAGTGCTCAGAAACTGGCCTTACTCATATTTTGTTTGGTTGCCAGTAGCTTTAATCAGAGTTACCTTTTCTGAGTCATCAGTGTGACTAATACACTTCTGAGGCCAATAGACCTCCTGTGAAATCATTTGTCCTCTTCCTACTGAGCTACCTCTGATCCATAAAGGCAGCTTTAGCAAATTGCTTTAGTCTTTCACTCTATCACAGTCCATATAATATCAATAAGACAGGTAAGTAAAAATATTCCTATGTTTCCTCTGGGACATCATTAAGTGTTCTGCTGAAAGGAGTAGTGTTTGTCATATCTGATGCAAAATAAAATGAGTAGCGTGACTTGCCCAAACTCCCACTCTGAAAGAGTGACAGAGCCAGAATTAGGATCAACCACCTGAATCCCAATCCCAATATATATTCACTAACAATAAACAATCCTGTCTTCTCTAAACCTATCACACTGGATTTTCAGATTCAGTCTGATTTGGAAATTTGACATTCTAAATATTCCATCTTATTCATATCTCACCCCTCCCAGTATACCTCAGTTACCATATTTCCACATGCATGGACCATGTATTAATTGTCAAAAAAAGTTTAATTTGTCAGAATTGCAGCTTGTTCACAGGTCTGGCAAACAGAAGAGATGTATTACCAGACACTGACCTTTCATTCAGAGTCAAGAGGAAGCTTTTTCAGAGTCAGAGACACAATCCTTTCTGTCCTTGGTGCAGAATGCAGAATGCCTTTCAACATGGGCAGGTTACTTGGAGATTAAAAATATTTTAGGGAACATTATAGATAGTCCAGGCATTTGTGTACTATGAGTGGTTTGAGAATTTCTGATAGAAACCCAGGGATTTTGTTTTCATCCTTTTTATTGTTAGTGGTGAAAAGTTATGAGTGAGCACTGTGGCCTCCTGTCTAGCTGCCATGGCATAAAATTCACTCACACTTGTATGTTCAGCTGTAGGTTACTAGAGCCTTAGAAGATCTGTATGAGAAAAGGTACGACTAGTAGGACCGGAGAAGTGATTGTCCTTCGGTACTTGGTACTGGTGAGGCCGCACCTTGAATATTGTGTTCAGATTTAGGCCCCTCACTACAAGAAAGACACAGAGGCATTAGAGTGTGTCCAGAGAAGGGCAACATGGCTGGTGAAGGGTCTAGAGAATAAGTCTTATGAGGAGTGGCTGAGGGAACTGAGGTTGTTTGGTCTGAGGAAGAGGATGCTCAGGAAAGACCTCATTGCTCTCTAATGTTTATTGTCCAGTTAAAGGACAAGAGGAAATCACCTCAAGTTGCACCAAGGGAAGTACAGATTAGATATTAAGAAAAATTTCTTCACAGGAAGAGTTGTTAGGCATTGGAACAGGCTGCACAGGGCAGTGGTGGATTTATTGTCCCTGGAGGTGTTCAAAAAACTTGTAGATGAGGTACTTAAGGACATGGTTTAGTGGGCATGGTGGTGATAGATAGATTGTTGGACTTGATGACAGGCACAGTCTGAAAATTACTTGGGGTCTGCTGTGGCCCNCTGTTCTTGTATGCTTAACAGCATAGTTCCACATGTTTTTGTTTTAATGGTAGTATTACTTTAAGCATCTCTCTCTCCCACCTTTGTGAGAGTGCCAGCCAGTAGAACCCAGGGACTGCTCAGGCTGAAAATCAGTTTGCTTGTGTACTGCTCTTAATCTAGCACACAATGAAAAAGATTTTTGTTGGCTTGTCACATAGCCTCACAATATCAGCCTGGCAAACTACACTGAGCCAGGGCAGGACCAGGAGGAAGTGTGAGGGCCAACAGAGAGTGATGGTTAGGGAGGAAAGCACTTTCACAATTGTGAGAATAGTTAGAGATTTTCACACTTTGGGGAACAGTTAAATATTCCCCATTCTGGCACCTTGTGCATATATAGTTGCCTCCTGTTTTGTTTCAGTATTTAAGTGATGCACTCACTGGAGACCATGAGTGGCATTAGTCAGTCGTAGGCAGTGTAGTCTGAGAGCCTGCCATGGAACCTGAGCTGTGTAAGCTAACAGCATGTGTCAGCATTTCTTTTTTTTTTTAAATACTTAAAAACTACCTTAATATTGTCTGATATAAATACACCTATAAATATATATATATGTATGTATATGCCACTTAAAAAAGCAGCATGTCTTCTGCCGTCAAGAATACTTCACAATTAAACAGAAAACTGCAGTCTTGTTCATATCTAATTAAATATTTTCTTGTATAGGATTACCTGTTTTCCCATCTATTTAATGAGATTCCTGTAGCAAGATCTGGGAAATAGTGTTTTTCTTTGTGCTTTATGTAACCTTTATGTTTCCATATGGCTTGCATGACGCAGGGTTTAGCATTTATAGATTAGAAAGTCACAATTAAAGTCCTAGATAAGACTAACAAGTTAAGCATGGCAGACAGAAGCACTTTTTTCTTTTATAAATAAAATTCTAAATTTTGGATCTGAAAAGAAGGCATAAATTCTCAGTGCAATATTAATTACAAAGAGTTAATTGTCTAATGAGTCAATTCTGAAAAGATCTGTGATACTTAACAAATGAAGGTTGGTGGGATCATGTCCTTTGACACCCTCTGCTCCATCATGCCATGAAAGCTGCATTATTCTCTCTAAGGATGCTAAATGAATTTCTTTAAGGACTAATTCTTTAAAGCAGAAATTTTTTGACTGCATATTACCCTGGATACTTAGATGCTGTTTAGGCAGTTGTCATTCAGCAGCTTTATATTTTCTGCTCTTGGTGGGAAATGTTCACCTAACTCTGATTTACTATTATTTGTAATAAAAATGCACAATTCTGCAGTAAAATAATGTTTTCACAATGTTAATCTAAAAAATGCTTTTCACTTTTATGTAACTTCCATTACCTGAGCTCAAGTAAACCTAACCATGTGGTTGCACTTCAGTGAAGAACGAAAGGAGAGGTAAGAGCAAGATGTGATTGGAGGGTGAGGGACACTCCTGATAACCCACTTTACCTTTCTGTGTGTGCTTGAACCAAGATATTTGAAGATTGTCAAATGTCTGTTCTCTTGCTCTTGTTAAATGTAATCTTATGTATCTCAGCAGCAGCTCTAAGAGCCCATACCACTTCTTACTAACTGGATTAATAAACTTGCTTATTTATTTATTTAATTGCAGTGAAGACAGGCTAGGAATAGGGAGAAAGAAAACTCACACATAAGCTGGTGGAAATTCCTGTAGTGGAGAAGCTCTTCTGGTACACAAATTTTTGCATTCCCACATGTGCTGGTCTTTGTCTCCTCAGAACCATGAAAAGCACTGATTTAATTTAAGCAAGGGGAAGGAGGACTACAGAAGGGGAAAAACCTTCAGGAAAATGCATGTGTGTGACTCTCTGTACTTACAGAGTTACCAGTTACAGGGCAGAGCTCTGCTCCTCATGCAAGTTCAGGTTCTCCCCTGAGGCCTCCTAAATGCTCTGGTCACCAGGGAGTGTGATCAGCTGAAATTTGAGTGCAAGTTTCAAAATCTTCCTCCTTCAGATAAGCATGTATTTATTCAGATTGCTTTAAATGATTTTTCATTGACCCAGTTATTTCATACTCAGGCTAAAATATAAAAAGGTCACATACAGTAATTAAAAATACATTCTCGTGAAAACCGAAGGGGAAATTTAAGCTTTAATTAAGTCATAATAAAAATAGAAAAGCATAGTTTTCTTATTCAACAGTTTTTCCTTGAATGTACTTTGCTTTAGGCACACACAGACAAGGATACAGTAGTGCATTTGTTTGTTTTTTAAAACTACTATTAAATATGTTACAAATCCTCTATCCCTTTGTGCAATCAGCAGAGCTTTCACCTTGTTCATCTTTGCAAAGTCTTCATTGCTGTTAAAGATAAGTAAGCCTGGAGGAATTGTGGTAAGAAATTTAAAAATTGATGAGATCTCAAAAGACTGACACATATTTCAAAAAATGTATGTACACAGGTCAGGATAGATCAATATGAAGATTTTATCAGTGGGATGACTATAGAATACATGGTTAAAAGCAAGTCCTCATGAATTTAGTGTGCTATGTAATTTTTTTATGTAACTGTGTATGACCTGTCTCCAAGAAGCGATAGCTTTAGATGATGCAGGGGCTCAGGCTAGCATTCCGGAGTATTTTTAGGCAAAATACATAAAATTTGCCAGTCTCCATTTACTCCTAAACCACTATCTCAGACCACGTCTCCTACCACTGACAGCCTGCAAACACATACCTCATTTCTGCAAAACCCAGTCCCAGAACTTATCTATTCCTGTTCCTCATCTATCCTGTTTCACCAGTAGGATATTAATGCCTGTACCCACATGTTTTCTTTTAAGATGTCCTATTTATTTGCTTTGTCGTGGCCTCAATTTCTATTGCACACTGGAAAAGGCACCTCAATTATGGAAGAGGTATTTGCCAAAATTCATCCTGGGGTAATTTCTGTAAGCATCATTTCTTCCTTGCCTGTGACCCAGGGACAACTGACACTTTTTCCTTATCTAGGAATTTACTGAAGAGAATCTGTTGTTTTTATAGCTGTCAAGTGAGTCCTTGCATTCATGTGCATGCTGCAAAAGGCTGCAGAAGTCAGATGCTTTTTCCTTTTGTTTTCCTCATATCGCCAGGAGGTTAGAGAGAATTAAATAAAATGTAGAAAAACTTTAGCATCAAAGGTTTCAATATTGTTAAGGTATTTAATATATCGTAATTGTTCAAGACTTCACTGTTTCCTTGTGGGTCTGTTTCTCCCTCTCTATGATTAAGTTCGTGGCGAAGTCTGGATAAATATGACATTTAATGCAATCCTGTTCTTGCTGCTATGGAGACATGCCTTGTAGAGTGTGTCTACCTCACTTTGGTCTACCACAGCTTGATAAGTTCAGCACATTTCTGCCAGATTTTCCTAGCTCCCTGTCTTTACTTTTAATAGCTTGACATGCATGGAAGTATAATAGTTGTCAACACAACGTTTGTCTTCACTAAAGTGCTTCGCGGCCCTCAGCTGATGAATCCTTATCAATGTGAATTTAGGTGGGAAAGGCCTTTTACAATACAGTAAAACTGGTGAAATTGAGGGACAGAGAAATGAAGCTTAGATTTTCCAAGCTGCTTACCAGGTACCTAGGAGCTGGGTTTTATGTTAGTCTCTTCAATTTTTCTGTCCCCTACAATTTGTCCTTCCCTCAGGCACACCACTTCTGTTGTTTGTGGGGCCTTCTGGAAAGCAGATGAGTAGCAACCTGTTGATGAGAATATGTCCCTGGCCCATCTCCTCATCTAGCTCTTAAAAAGGGTTGATACCAATGGGAGTTTTTGCATGTGAAAGATGGAAGTAAAATTAAACCAGGACTTCAGATTTTGCTCATGGTGACAGTGTGATGATCCCTTTCAAAAGAAGCATATGCTCCTTGAGTGAGGAAGAAAAATATAATATATATATATATATTTTAAATCTACGTTTGTTCAATGACCTCCTTAAGCCATGACTTTATAAAAAGGTGACAGGGAGGAGTAGGACTCAGTGCCTGAGATTGGAGGGAGGGAACAAACTCTGTTAACTGATAAGGAGTTCATATTTTGGAATAATTTCTGTGGAGGTTTATGGGAGTTCAGTATGGGAGTTTAGAAAAGAGAAGAGGTTTTTCAATCTAGGCAACGTGCTTACAGATCTGTCCCTATTAAGTCAACAGAGATACTAAAATGACTTTGTCCTCTAGCTGGTCACAGCTTTCTGCTTAACAACTTAGCGGGTTGGGATATGGGTCCTGCATGCAACTTGCTGCTTAAGGTTGGAAATTCCTGTTCCCTCAGGAAAACAAGGTCAAACTCCCATGGAGCCAGCATGTCACACTGCCTACATCATGAGGTCCTTCTCTGGTGTCAGCTTTATGTACTGTTTCCTGTAATCTTTATTTCTGCCCTTTCCATATAGGTTTTAATAAAGGACATGTTAATGAGGACTGAATGACATTTATTATCCAGACAGCATATCATGGCCAGTTGGCCTGATGGATTGGTAAGAACATGTCTCAACTCCATATTATTATTCAGTCCTTAATAAGGGAATTTTTCCTTAGTAAGGGCAGAACTCTGACGCTATGCAAGGTTCTCAGATTTATCTCGTTACTCATAAGGAGAGATTGTTTCTTGTGCACACTCGGGAGGATCAAGATCTGTAAAGGGCGTTGCTTGAATTTCTCATCTAGCAGACTTTCACGCACAAGGGCTGTGTCTGCATGCAGGAGAAGACACAGCCAATGTACATGTGCTCGTCCTTGAACTCCTTTGCTTTTATAATGTTAGGGGTACTTTATTCTGCCAAGTATGGAAATCAGGCATGCCTGCATTGCTAGTAAAGCTGTAGTACATACCTAGGACTTGCCTACAGATGAGTTCATCTGCTTTATATGGCTAGTCCTCTTAATTGGGTTTTCTTGCCACTAGACGAGCAAATCTCTAGTTGCAGAGTCAGATTTTTGCTAAACTTCTGTAAGAGCTGAGCTCCCTCTTTTAATGGGATCTGCTTGTTCTCTCAGAAAAACACTGTGGGCATCTCTGGCCAAAATAAAGCCCTGGTGGCATGGGCAGTTGTATGTATGTATGGCTAGGCTTCGCGAACGAAGATCCAGGGAGGGCTCCACCCANACTGTGCCTGAGCATGGACAGTTACTACATCAGGAAAAATCTTAAACAATATTTCTTCATGTGAGCAGGTGATGCAAAAGCAATGTAAGAGCAAACTGGTAGTAACCACTTAGTGCCTTCTGCCAAGCGAAAGAAAAATGTACTTTGACCGTTTGGGAGATGTGTTTGGATGTAGCTAGTCATGGAATATTTAAAGGAGCCTTGTGGGTAACTTCTTGTGAGAGGGTTTAGTTTACAGCCACTACCTGTGGTAGCTGAAAACTTCACGTTTATTTTTCCTCTCCCAGGGAGAGAAAAACAATGCATGTTTCCAGTGACAATGGGTCTTGCCCTGTTAAACAACTTTCTCTATGACTGTTGTGTGGGTAGGCAAAATTAAGTAAACTAGATTTGCTTACAACAAATAGGACTTGATCCTCGGAGGCTGTTGTGATGCAGCTTCCCTAGTTCAAAATGACGTTAATTGGCTTCTACCTGGTCACCAAAGGGAGGCTCTGTGATTTCAGATATGTCACCTGCTGAAAATGACTAGAAGACTGAAAATGTATTCAGTTCCTCAGGGAGTGTTTTTTATCCATTTAAATGAGTTTTTGTGTGAAGAGTTATTTGATAGAATATCCCCTGTGTAAGATAAATAGTTTCCCTGAGTTCAGGACTAATTATCCTCAGGGACACAACAGACTGAACAGCTAGATGAGCCAGAAATAAAATGGTGTCTTGTGGCTATAGTAGGAAGTAGGCAGTTACACTCCTACCATACACAATTAGATGGCTATCGAGCTTGTTATTGTTGGAGAGGAAATGACCAGCTTTCTCATGTGGAGTCTCCACAAATAACAAAGTACATGTGCACAGCAGCAGCACTGTCTCTTTATTGTGCATAGCTAGATGCAAATCACCAGCAACCTTTGCTGGTTGTACATATTTCAGACCAAATAGAGTCTTTATACAGTCAAAAGTGAGACTTTTTGTGCATATATAATATTGCATGTGCTTTTCATGTTTATACAACATACATATTTAAAATACACATCTGTAACTGAAGGATGAGTGTGCTTTTGATGCTCCTTACAAATCCAGGAATAAAATGAGGTTTTCATCATGTTTATCCAGTACGTGAGATCTTTTTCTGTTTTCTTTATCTCTGTTTTTTTCTCAGAGATTTTTCATTGACAGTTTGTCGTGTGAGGATCCAGCTTGTGGCTGGAAGCAGAAGGGCAAGCGTGTGTTGAAATTGTTCTTGTAGTCTGGACAAAGCCAACCAGAAATCTCATGAAAATTTCAGGAAAATGTTAAATTTTCCACCTTATAGTTAAAGTGTTTTGATGTTGGCTTTTTTTTTTTTCCTCTCCTCCTCAGTCAAAACTCCCATTACGGCAGCTGTAGTTTTACCTGAAAAAGGACCACAGGATCTAGACAAATTTTGTGGAATAAAAAGTTCATCTGCTCCTTAAACTCTGGATAAGCACCTGAACTTTGTGTCACATTCATAAATTAGATCATTACCAGCACAAGCCTTGTTTCAGGTGAATGGGGCTATGCTGGGGGAAGCTTTTGTGGGGCAAACCCTTTGGTCATGGGGCAAAGTGGAATCCTGGAGCACCAGGATCACACAGCAAAGGAGGGGGCAGAGGGAAGTGTGGGGGGATATGGCAAGATGCAGAGTGCTGTTCTAAGATGTATATGATTCACCCTATTTGTTGGGGTTTGCCATATGTCACATTGCCCACCAGTGCTGCAGCATGCAGCCTGGAGGTAAGAAAAGCCTGGAGTATCACAACTGTGGCCTCAGCCGGGAGGGATAGGCACAATCTCTTGGCCAGCTGATGGCATGTCTTGCTGAGGCTGCTGTTTATATCTGAGGAAGACAGAATTTGACAGCACACATAGCCTCTATGCTTCTCACCCTAACTGTTTGAAGAGCAAATGCCTCCAGTAGAGAGGGTAGTTTCTCTCTTAGATCTTCCAGGTGCCACTCAGAAACTGTCTTCTCTAATGAGAGCTCATTTGTCTCAGCTTGTTAAAAGTGGACTTGTGCACAACAGTGTAGAGCTACAAGAGCAAACACTAGCCCTATTGGTCTTGCTCCCCACCTCCTTGGGTAGAGCAAACAGATCAGCAATGAGTTCCTCTAAAGAACTGTTTGGAAGTGTTTATTGCTGAAGTTGCCAAATAGGGAGACATGAAAATGAAAGAAGTCCCAGCTCTAGCCAGTGGATTGGTGTTTAGTGTAGTATTTTAACCAACTGTTGAGTCTGAGATTTCAGAGTGCCTTTGAGAGCAAGGTGTGCCTGGGGATGTGCTCATCTGGCTGAAAGACTAACCCTTTTGACATTATCCCTTCTTCCGAGCCCTCCAGACAGTGCCCCTGACAGCACACGGGGACCTGCCTCTGAGGATTTTTAAATTTTAAATGACTGCTGTGAACGTGAAGATGGCATTCAGAAATTATGATTCTCTAAACAGGGTACTTGCAAATTGTGCATTCACATTTTGCTATTGCAAAGCTATGAATTTTCTGATTTTTGTCACACTGATAAGATTAAAACAACACAATTTTATTCAATCCTGTTGACTGAGTTGCAGAAGTAATTTCTCATTCAATTGAATGCTAAAACTTCAGAGGCTTCATGTCTACTGGGATGGAAAGTAATTTATACAATACCCATTAAGTTTGGCCACTAATCAGGGAAGTTCTTCTTTCCATTTTAGCAAAGAGGATAACGTGTACCACCAACATTTTATGCATTGACAGGAATTCCAGAAAGCAAGCAGGTAAAGCAGGGCTTTTACCCCTTTTCTAAGAAAACCAGAACTTTGTATTTGGTCTGAAATTTTTTGTGGGGGAGGATTAAAAAGTCAAAACCTGTATGCTTTGAGACTTTCAGTTACTTTGAACAGCTTTGTGGGATCCTGTGGCCTTTCAAGCCTCTTATTTTTGTATGTGCAAATCTGCATTTCTTTTGGAAGTTGCTCTTCTCATACACAAACATTTACTAATGGTCTTACAGTGACTGAAGGCTACATTTTTTCCAAGGCCTGCAAGCAGAATAGGGGGTTGCCAATGCCTTACAAAAGCATGAACAGTGACATGAACTTGTGTTCATTTCTTGTAAGGATAAATAAAATATAAAAAATGCAAAGAAGAGGCATTTCAAAGGTTGTTTTAATTCTCTGAAATTCCTGTGTTACAAGATTTGGAAGAAGGAGGAGCTGCTCTGTGTCTGTCAGCCTCCTCAAGGCCTTCTCTTCGCTTTTAGCAATCGGTCACAAAATGTTTTTCATGATCATGACAAATCAAGTACCGCTGCAATTAAGAAGTAGTCATTATCATTTTTCAGTCTGATTCCTCTATATGGCCTTCTCAGATGCTATGAGTACTTGTAAGCATAGTATTTGAAATGGTAAGACAAATAGTTGTAGTTGATTTGTTTCAAGCTGATTGATATTTAAGTTAAGTTTCATGGGAAATTATGCATTTTTGTGTTCATGAAAAATTGGAGTAAATGTCTTAGTTTTTATGGGGAGGTTTTAGTGACATTTTTCTGTTTCATTTATAAACATTAAATATTAAACATTAGCTGTCTCTTTTCTTAACAAAAACCAAGTAAACCAAGCTCAGCCACTTTCACTAAACTATTAAATGTGGCTAGATGTATTTTATGGTGTGGTTCTACTCAGAAAAGTGCCTGGTTAATGATGACACAGAGCAGCTCCTCCTTCTTCCAAATCTTGTAACACAGGAATTTCAGAGAATTAAAACAACCTTTGAAATGCCTCTTCTTTGCATTTTTTATATTTTANCTCTACTCAGAAAAGTGGCTGGTTAATGATGGTGTCTTCTTCCTCAGCATGACTGCCAATTGTGTACATTCACTCAGATCTTCAACTTTATGGCAGAAATAAACTTTTTACTCCTCTTAGCCCTGCAGAGACTACATAGCTAAGCATCAAATATAACTAATAAGCTAGATTTTTCAGTGTTGATCACTGAAGCCTTAGCAGCTGAGACTTCAGCAGACTATTGATTGCCCCTTACAACAAGGGAGTAGTAATTTCTATTCAATTGCATCTATACAAGCCCAATGAAAACAGGAGGTGTCGAAAGGTATAGGCAAAGCTTTATTTATCTGACAGATTATAGTTTTATTTGTCATTATATTTGAAATGGAAAGGACAAAGTTTCATTGTCAAAGTCCAATGGAAGGACCAGGAATTTAGAAGTTTTTTCCTTGCAAACTGAGTGCATTTCAGACTGGAAAACTGTAAACATAGGACTTCATAATACTGTTTTGTAAGTTCTTTTCAGGACAGAAGGCACAATGTAAACACATTGTCAAATAGGGGGAAAATGAGAAAAAAAAAGGATCTTTAACAATCTTGTCTATTACTGAATATTGCTAGGAGGGAAGAATGACAATTGCTGAAGATTAATAGGAATGTGGGTCAGATAAATGCTGACAAATATGAAAGATCCAAAAAGGACCTAAAGTGTACACTAGCAACATTGATAGAATAATAAATAAGCAAAGCTTTATTTTTTTTTCTTTTTAGAAATTACTAATGTATTTAAAGATGTATATTTTCTCGGGAAGACTAGATTCTTGTGGATAGGTTCAAACACAGATAATTTCAGCACCCACATTTTTCTGTGTTGAAAGAAAAGCTCACTTCACTCTGTAAGCGTCTCTAATCTCAGATTGAAAAGGAAAAATAACCAGCTACACCACCATACTTCTCAAAAGAAATTAACCTCATATAAACCCAAACAGACTGCCTGTGTACTTGACTTTTAATTTTTAATACAATTCTAGGTCTGAGAAATCAAAATTGAACAGTAATGAAATGGATGGCTGAACTTGAAAGATTAAACTTAAGTTTATCCTCTCAGGGCTATACTTTAAGACATTATTTATTTTCATCAGTATCACTTTTTTTTTTTAACTAATAAGTTTTCTAATACAAATCTGATTTCATTTTTAAACTAAATAGATGCTGTTTTATATATAATACTTCCCAGATTTGATTCTTAGGGTTTTGGCTGTTAGTGTTCAACGCTGAATAGTTAGTTTTTGAAGCTGAAGTGCACAGAAAGTTGCCCTAATAGATTTTCTGTGATGTTGCTGAAGTTAGCCCATCAATTTGTAAACTCCTTTCAAGAAGCTGAAAATAACTACTGTGACTGTAGAAATCTGAGGTGATTTCTAAATTATGTGATATTTTGTAATTTTTGAAAATTATGAAAAGTACAAATGGGAGACCCTGGGGAGCTGTAATGAGAACTGCACATGCTAAGTCCATTTTTCATTAATAAAGTAATAAAGTAATAAAACAATGTTAAGGGATGACAGCTCATGAGCAATGACACCTTTATATATATAAAAAAATAATCTCCAACCATACTACATTGATACTTTTTTTTTTTTTAATTGCTAGCCAGTGGTAATGAGAGGATGACTTATGTAGTTATATTATAGCAAAATAGTTAATTTTCTATATTACTAAATATACAGTACCCCTAAACCTGAGCAATTATTTCTTAACAACTTGAGTGTAAGCATTGTCTCATGCATGGAAAGAGTCTAAGTAAATGGTGGTGATTTGCTGGGCAATGAGACATTAGGTTTTGTTTACTATGTTTATTAAAGTTTTACAAAAGAAGTGTAAACTGCACATTAATTATGTTCCACAGGGGCTAAATTAGAAGGTGTAGCAGAGGATGGGCTACTCACTTTATCACTTAATGGGGATTCTGGTTTGGTATAATTTAGCATAGAGCAACTAAATACGGAAAAGTATTCTCCCTGATAGGGAATTTATTTCCCAGGCTTGTATGTGGATCTGTGTTTTGTTCCTTTCAGACACTATATATCCATTCTTATATGCCTAGGCTACTGGGTTTTCTCTTTTTCTGGCTGCCAGGAACACTGAATGGTTCTTAAACTGCTTGCAGATGATGAGAAGTACAAATAAACCAACTTTATTAATAATGAAAAAAGGAAGCAAATAAATAGTGAGGAACATGATACAGAATGGACCAGAAAAGGCAGACAAAGCAGGGACAGCCTGCTGATGAACCAGACATGGCTTTATTCTTTGGGTGCCATATATTCATATGGCATGCTCACTGTTATCCAGTAGAAAATGAGGAGACCATAGCCACCCATGGAAAGTCTGACACAAAGGATACAATATGATGCTGTGCTGATTTTTGTGGGAAACAAAAAAGGATCTCCTGGCAGTGCACTGTCATGGGGTAGAGGAAGGGGAAGACAGAAAATCCCCTGCATGGGCAGATCTCTGGAAGACACTTGAGTTATTAGTCTGGAATGTGGACATATGTTTCTCAAAAGGAACCCTTTGGTCAGGAGGTATTTTCCTGTCAAATTTAGTTTTAAAGAATTTTAATTCCTGTGCAAGGCATCAGCAACCCTAGGGTATGCCTGAACAACGGCAGAGTTGTTGGGGGTGAGCACAGTAGGAGCAGTGAATCTGAGCTGGCTTCCATCAAAATGGCTCAGGTGTCACCAGTTCTGAAGTTGCAGGGTATGATTTTCAGCTTTTGCTCAAACCATTCAAGCTAAAATATGGCTGCCACTAGCGCTCTGGCTCTGTCATGGCAGGTACAGGCCAGTACAAGCTTTGTTGCCCTAGGTCATGTTTTCTATGAGGAAGGGGTTTAGAAGGGCAAGTTCAAAGGCAGACCAGACAGGCAAGGCAGGTGAGTTTGAGGCTGACAAGAATGGTGCCTGTAATTGTAGCAATATTTATCGCATTGTGGTGGAAATGAAAACTCTAATATCTTCCATAGACCCTTAAGATGCTTGGAGACAAGGCAAAGTTCTGATTTAAACATTGGCTTGAGTTACTTAAAGCAAGAAAGTTGCCTTGAAATAGCTTAGATATAGGCATGCATTTTGTCCTCTGGCCTCTGGTGTCAGTGTGAAAACTTTTAGGAGAGTAGGAAATGGGGTGGTTGAAGTTGGTATAAACCTCTAGAGGAACATTTTGTCTGCCAGTACCTAAAAGGCTCTGTGTTACAAGTGGCTTGAGCTATTGAGATGGCTTATTTATTCCTCTAGAGTTTGCCAAATTGATTTGGCTTAAATGTGCCCCTTTTACAAAAATGTGCATCAGAGTCATTAGGTCTTGCATCAAAAGTGCAGTAAGTTATCCCTAGTTCCAAGAGACTCTTCTGCAGTCATATGGCACTGGCACTCTCTCCCCAATACCCTGTCTATCTGGAAATCCTGAGTTAGTTCCCCTACATTGTCTCTTCTTTCAGGAACTGGTGGAGACGACTGAATTTGCCTACATGCACAGTCATCTGCTACACCTCCTGTAACTTCAAGGCTGAAAAACTGAAAGCCTTCTTCCTGCTACCTCCAGCCTCAGGCCCAAACCCATGGAGAGGTAGCTGGCAGAGCATACAGTAAAAACCAAAGGGTGGATTCACACTATAGCAGATGCAGGGCAAAGTTACCCTCACAGAACTCATGCGATATCCACCTAGCAGTGCAGGGGATGTGCCTGGGGTTTCTTTACATAGAGGGGAAGCTCATCTAGTATAGTGCATCCTCTATCATCATATTCTCAAATCTAGGGAGGGTAGATCTGTTCCTTTTGCTCTTAATTGGCATGTGGGGTGCCCCCTACCAACAGGGGGGTAAGGAGATATTTATGACTTTTCAACATGGAGGTTGCAACAGTTCTTTTCCTGGGCCTCCCAAGTCAGGGGTCACCTTGTTCCCTCTTTTCTCACAGACATGAGGACCATAAGACTCTGTCTCTCAGTACTGAGGGTGGGATTTAATGGAGTGCCTTATCTTTTCATTGATGGAGAACCCTTCAACCAAGGTGCCTATGCCATTAGAATTCACTTAACTGTGCCTAAGGTGCACTTGACAAGATGTCAGTGTGCCACTAGCACCCATCTGATTTTCTTCTGCTTCTCTGTTGTTGTAGCACAATTATATGGCTGAAAGCATTTCATGGGTCTTAGACTCAGATCTATCCTGCAAATGTTAAATATAGTCTGATTATCAAATGCTGCCCCACAGTCTGATTCAGCAGGCCTTTGTTGGGCAAACCTCCTGGTGACAC
Organism: Bucco capensis; assembly: GCA_013396975.1. Lineage (NCBI taxonomy): Eukaryota > Metazoa > Chordata > Aves > Piciformes > Bucconidae > Bucco > Bucco capensis. Next base: position 76,966 of record VWZO01013664.1, read on the forward strand.
CGAATAACTCCATAAGTGAGGAAAGGTGGATTTCAGAGGCCAAATTGTTTGAATCATTTATTGGGAAGCTAGTTTGAAAAGAATAATGAAGAGAGACCATTTTGTGTGGAAGATTTTAAATTCCTGACTAAACCATATAGCAATTTTCATTTAAGGTCTTTTATATAAACTTTCTTATATGTGTAATATGTGTATGTATAATCCCCTCGAAGGCAAAATTGGGGATTTCAGACTTTTGAAGCAGTTCTCTCTGTCAAGGGCACAAGTCCATAAATGATGATTTTTGGATCAGTACTTCTCTGCTGAGCTAGTCCAACTCAGGAAGGTACTAAAGGTTTTAAACTGGCAGAGATATGCCTGAGGCAAGCTTCAGGCATATTGGCATCACAGCTATGTTGCTGCTTTGCCAGCAGAAAAGTGGTACCAATACAGATTGATTAGAGGAACATGGATAAGGGAAGGAGTAGAGAATTCCAGATAAACAAATTAAACCCCCAGGAAGGAGCACATTTTTTCAGGAGTTTGATTCCCCCCCCCCC
>VWZO01013664.1:77547-118205 GCA_013396975.1 Bucco capensis
GGAAAGGTGTTTTACTGCTGTATTTTGAGATTTTGCCATCAGCTGTTGTGCCAGTTTAGTCTGAAATCATGTGATTTGGCAAGCTTTAAATAAGTCTACTCCTGATTTACTCCCATGTGAATGAGATGCCTTGCACATGAAATCAAAGACATTTCTTGTGGAAACCATAGTTTTACATCAGGTTCTTAATTACACATAATTAAGAAGTCAGGTGGAAGTGCATTTTGTACCTGGTTCTTGATGACATATGTTGCAGCAAAAGGTATTTGTGAAATTTGTATTCAGATTTTGATTTCTAAAATTTCATTTTAGACTTCATGCTTTTTGATTTGGATCTATCTAAACATTAAAACCAACATATAATGCTTTTATATGTAAACATACTTTTTACTTTTAATTTTCTAGTAAACACTGGGAGGTTCTCAATAAGATGGAACTCAGTTCCTCAGATCCCTGCATGCAGGGTGGATAAGGGGAAACAGGCATTATTTGAAATGAGATATTCAGATGACATAGAGTTAAGCAATGGAGTAGATTGACCAGAGAAGCAGTGCAGTCTCCATCCTTGAAGGTCTTCAAGACCTAACTGAAGAAAGCTAATTTCACTGCTGACCCTGCTTTGAGCAAGATGTTGGGCCAGAGACCTTCTGGGGTCCCTTCCAAGCTGAATTATCCTAGTATCTTATGGTTATTAGCTGTTAGTTTGTCCAGTCTGATTTCAAAAATTATTATGGGCAGTGTTAGTTGAAGGCCCTTTCTCAAAGTGGAAATCATTTATAAATGTGGAAGGGCTGCTGGGATGCTGTCATTGCTTGATGAATATTAATATTCAGGAAGACATGTTTATAAACCATCAGGATGGGAGCTGAACTCCCTCTGGAACTGGTTGAAATGTGATCTCTACATATTTTTAATGTAGTTCTTCGGCCAGCTTGGCCAGAGCCTAGGAGCAAGACTGGTGGCTCAGCTCTATTCCTCTTCACTTCCTGGCCTCTCCAGGGCGGCAGTTGTAAGAGTGGTTTTGTTGGGTTTACGTGTTAGTAAAAGTGAGGACAAACCAAGTAAGCTGAGGTTTACACTGACAAATTCTCAGCTGTGTTGTTTATTCCCCTGGGACTCTTTTCTTTGAAATTTTATGTGGTTTTTTTTTAAGAAACTTCTTGCCTGTTTTTGGCTCTTTGCTGCCAGTAAAAAGGACATTCAGATCCCTTTCTCAAGGTTTTTCCTCTCTCCCATTTAATTTCTGCCAGCTGAGCTATGACTTCCACTTCTATTATCAACTCCCCCAGAACTCCTCCTCCTCCTTCCTCTCGCTCCACAACCAATGCTAATTAACCGTTTGGTGAGAACAGCTTTTGCAGCATCCCATATCTTCAGGGAACCCTTTGGGAATCCTACCACTCCTCCACTTATCCAGATTTTCTTGTTAAACAGAAATCTCCGTCCTGAATTCCCATCCAGGACTCTCATGCATTTTTTATTTATTTTTTTTTTGTGTGTGTGTGTGTCCATCTCTTATGCCACTGACTTTAGTGTAGTGGATTTACCACTGGAACATGAATATCTTATTGTATTGCACTAGTACTAAGAAAACTGCAATTTTATGAGTTTTGTGTTTAGAGACTGCTATTAAAAAACCACCACTTTAGTGCCCTCCAATATTTGAGCTTTACTGTGGTATTAGTAGTATCTTCTATAGCAAGAAGCACTGCAGTAAAGACAAAATTTGAGGTACAGTAAGTGTTAAATTTATTTTAAACCACCCACTGCAGGATGACAAGAAAGATATACTTTATACTTTAGTCTATAAATATAAAAATTGATCCAAGACTATGTCCCAGGACATGAGAAAGAAGTAATATTTTTCTCTCAGAGAAGTCACCTCTTATGTGAATGAGTTCCCTCTAAAACTTCCAATTTTCAGGTTATTCCATGATTACTGGCCTTTAGTGGCAGTATCATAGCCTGTTTATACTGGCACTGTCTGCTGTTAGGGGAAGACTTATCTTTGAGAGGGCCTGATCTTATCGGGTGGAAGAGATCATACACCTTTGAACTTTGATTGCTCCAAGTTTGAAGGAGAAATGTATTGTTTGTGGCTTTCAACCCAAAGCTCTGAGCAACTGTAATTTCTGCTGATTTAATTCTGAAGTATAAATATAGCAGATGTTGGAACCTGGCTACCAACAGAGAGCGTCTAAGTTTTAAAGCTGCTGGCATAAGTGGAGACTTAGGGAAAATACCCAAGACTTTTCAAAATGGCAAGGAACTTTGCAAATGTTCTTCATGAAAGGATTTTTGCATGTATTTCTTCTTTGGAGGATAGACAAACAAGCTGGGTTAATAATGAAAAAAATTCCTGTTTAGAAAGAAATTGCTACCATACAGCCAACTTCTTCCTTTTCTTGATGCAAGAATACAGCTGCTGTGGTCACAAACCCTAGAAGAATTCTGGTATTTCTCTATCAATACTGAATATGTGGGGAAGAAAAAAAGGAGCCGACAGTCATCTATCCCTCCTTCCCTTTGTTGCTAGTGCCCTTGAACACCACTGTACTCTGCAATGCAGCTGTGAGTGCAACTATATATGTGGCCATTTGGGCCTTTGTCTTCTGCTTCAACCTTGTATCACGTTGATACCATTTGGACACATTGACCTTTGATCAATGTGCTGCCATGTACCCATGTGCTCAGCTACAGCCCATGCTAAGATCAGCATCCAAATAGTGATAATAGCATGTATGAGCAGCTGGACAAGTTTAGCAGTGCATGATGAACCCTGTTATGCCTGTTTGGGTTCCTCCTGTGGCCTAGGAGTTTGCTACCTCTGTTTTTACACCTTGCTAAAACACTGTGAGACAGGATCTTCACAGATGTGAAAAGGTTGTTGCAGTGTCTCACTGCTTCATGGGCTGAGTCATTAGCTGTCCCCTGGTGCTGAAATGTTCTGTGAAAAGCAAATTAAAATAAAATTTGGTTGCAGAGGAACATTTTATAAATGGACTACTGATTTCCACTTAGGTGTATTAGTAGTATCAAGAGGGAGGCTAAATAAAAGCATTTCTTCTGGTTTGGGCTGGCAAGGTAGGTCATTCTGCGGTGGTTTTAATCCAAGGTTGTGAAAGGTAACTAGAAAATTTTGGTGCTCAAATGAAAACAGTTTAGAGAGGTCTAAATTTCAGAAAAGAAGCACAGAACATGTTTTGAAAGCTGGACAGTTAGAGTCATCTCAGAGGATGCTCTGTGAATCTGCCACCCTTTTGCAAAAAACTAGATCATAGGCATTTTAGGAGCAGTAGCTGTATTTCCTTTGTTTATGTATGCGAGTTGGCTGGTCAAATTTCTCTAGGATCCTTTTGTACGGACTGGAGACACACTTTATTCCAAAAGCAGTGCAGAGGAATGGCAGAGACCATACTTGGAGCATAGAGAAAGTAGCCAGCACTATCACAAACAGCTGAGTTAGGTGAATGGGCAGTGCAAACACATCTAAGAACTTCTTTACGTATATGGATAGCAGCATTGTTGCCTTTTAAAATTAATTGTACAGTTATGTATAAAAGTACTTAAATATACTTGCATGTCCTAAAACTAGGAAACGCAGTAATTTGAATGTGTACTAGCTTCTGAATTTGAATGTAACAGTGCGCTTAATCATCCTCAATCATTAAAGAAATTTTGTGTGTGAGAGTGTCCGTGGGCATGCAAGCACATTTGATTCTTTCCAGAATCCATCTGGTTGACTCTGTTGCTTCTTCAAAGAGTATAGTGTGTCTTTTAAACCTCTGTTATGCCACATTTATTTTGTTTTATTTTTTTAAGAGGAAACATTCTTCTTCTAAACTTATATTTTAAAACTGCCTTTCCATAAAGTTCAAGGGTTATTTGACATGCGTTAAAAGTTCAAACCACTGCAGCAACAAAAGCAAACCTAAAAATTTTGGATTGGAATATGGAGAAAAATCCTTCCATTGCAGGCACAAATCTCAGCTGTATCATGTTGCCAGCCCAATCCTTTTCCTCTCTCATTGGATGCCTGTGGAAAGAGAAGTGCTTGCAATACAAAGGAGAGAAAAACTAGTCAACGTTAATATTAACCAAACATGAGAGGAGAAGCAGGGTGTGATTTCTGAAGTCTGAAATGCTTTTTGGAAAGGACTATGACAACTTCTTTGTGACCAGCGAATAGAAGACAGTTTAGCCTAATGCTTCTGACCAAATGCTGCTGTTGCAAAGCAAGGATTTGAGCCTCTCCCTTGTCCTAATGTAGGAAATTTATAGTTTGAGTATCAATTCCTGCTGGCTCTTCTGTCAAAGTCTACCCAGGTTCTTACATTTAGAGGCCAGAAAGGCATATGATGACCTCCTAAATAAAGCAAGTAATGGAATTCAATCCACTGATGTCTGCATAAAGTCCCTAACTTCTATTTAAGCTAGAAGTTTTAGTAGAAATCCAATTCTGTTTTAAACACATCAGAAAATGAGAAATCTGCTGTATCCCACAGGAAGCTGTTCAAAAAGTTATCTCTTTTCTCTCAAAAGCATACATTTCAAGTTGCGTTTGAATATTTCTAATTTCAGCTCCCTTGATGTTTCATATCTCATTATCCAGCATTCAACACCAGACTTAGATGAGATCACAGGAGCAACTGTTGCCTCAGCTGCTCACCCACACGTTTCCCAGAGGTTACTGCCCACCAGAGCAGGGATGGCTAAATGTCTTCTGAAATGACACAGTTTACAGTGATAAACTGATCCTGGGCAGCAAATTGCAAGAAATGAAGACCAAACTGATTCTTGCTACAGCCATACAGTTTTATCTGCTGCTGCATTCATATCGATGTTTTAATGTGCTAGACTGAGGTACTTCTTATCTCCAAGGATGCAATTAGGACCAAATACGTTCCTAACCTTCTCTTTGAATACACTGACCTCTGAATCTTTCACTGTAAAATGTGTATTTGAGACCTCAAATCAGTTCTGCAACTCTTTTCTAAGCTGTATTTCAACATGTGGGCATGAGAGTAGGATAACCATTCTTGGACAAAAATTATGCAAGCTGTGTTAATCTACATAGACAAAGGTGAGGCCTTCACACAGAGGCTTCATTCCAAATGAAGTTCCTGACCCAGCATGTGTTACCTGATGCCAGACTCCGCTCAAAAAATGTGGGTAACGAAGCTTAGGTGTATTAACCCTTCCAATTGAACACCTCTGAGAATTAAAAAGAAAATGGCAAAATTAGGGTCATTTGAATTACATTTGTTTTCTTTATTTTTTCAATGCAGTAGTGGAAAAATTAATAGAATACAAAACTTTAGCATTGAAAACACATTTTTATTTGATTTTTAAAGAAAAGCACTTTCTTCTAATAAGGAACTGGCAGTTTAAAGTAGTGTATTAGGACTGTTCATTTCAACACAGAAGTTCACTGTAGTAGCTGTAATACATTGTGTGACCAAATTAATATGTATGAGAATGTCCAGTATGTGTATGCAAACCCTCATTGTTTTTATGGCAGCTCATCATGCAGCAATTAAATGAAGCCAGCAGTGTAGTCTGAATTCAGGTTACGTTGCAGTGATTGGAAATCAGAAGTGTGAGCTACCTTGCATTGCTGGAGTAGGTGAAGTTCATTAATGTTCATTTTGGGAATGGTTTAATGACGAGCAGTTGATACATTGCCAGCTCATATTCAGTTCAATATCAACTCATTAGCAGGAAGCTGAACTCTGTCTGAGTTGTTCTGAGACTTGTACCTCAACCAACACTTAAGGGAGATCCATAATTTTATTAAAAGAGAAATGATGTAAGAAATACATTTTTTTAAAAAAAATGAGGTGAGGGTTACAGAAGTGATGTTGGAGCTGCATTGAAACTACTTTCCAGAGAAGCTCTCACCATTTAAAAAAATACAGCATGAATCACAAGGTGTGTCAATGTCCTTCTCATGCTAACACAAAACAATTATTCTTTGTAACTGCTACAAGCTGTTTATATAGAAGGCCTACTATCTTACAGCTTTAGATGTGTGAAATCAACACTGAATATAATTTAAACCCAGTATACTAAAACAAATCAGTAGCACCATATCAAAAGCACAGACTACATCTTGTCTCAATCAGTTTATGTACAACATTCAGTGCACTTGAAAGCACACCACTCACAGCAACATCTCCCAGTGTGTGGAGAACTTCCAATGCTTCCTTCCTTCCTTTCTTTTCCTCATATAGAGTGTGTTCTTTAAAAACAGACAAAAAATGGACTGTGTTTTCGTAAGTCATATTTTCCATAATCTTAGGTCTGAAGCACTGGCTCCATCTTTTTTTAAGCTACTCCTGCATTCTTTCATTTATTTTCCCAGGCACCAAACAATGTGATCCATAAATTCCATTGGTATGGCATGTACTTTGTGGCTCCTCAGATGTTTTAGAACCCATAGACTCACATCTTTTTCCAAATATGTTATTTGGGGATCTCAAATACCTGAGATTATCTTTTAGTTATTTGTTTAACCAAAGTACTGATGTATTGTCTGTTCTCATTTATCTCCTTAAACAAGCAAGACATGCTAAAAGATAACAACATTGGTGATTTATTAACTGTGTGATGTTTGATACCATCCATATGGGCCACAAAGTATTAGGTTTTCAGTCACAAGAAGACATGTCCAAAATCTCAAGGAAGAGGAAAGCTGTTGGTGCTACGAAGAATTTCAGTTCCTGTAGTAAAGAATCATTTGTTTTGGTTTGTTCACCCCAGTGATATATATGAAGGCAATGTCAGTAAATCAGCTGTCAGCATAAAACTCAGCTCTAAAAAAATAATTGCAAACTAGGATCTGCCAGTTTCATGGCTGGTAGTTTGAAAATGCTAATAAAAATAGGAAGACCTGTGACAGGAAACTGATTTATACAAAAGCCAGCAAACCTGTTATTTGTAATGTGCAGTTCTCTGCCTGTTAGAAATGATCCCTGAAAAAAATTCATAGTCTGAAGATCTCATCATCCTGTGGATGTTTTAAGATCTCAGTGCCCATGTCTGGACTTAAGAGATAGACCCTATTTTTTTCCAGGCAAGTCAAACCAGTGTATTCTTGCGAGTTCTTTGCCTCCGATGTGCCTAGCCATGTCCTGTAGCTTAAGAAGAGACAGCAGAAGCTGATCTTCTTTTTGTGCAGAGATTTTGCTTTTTCCCTTTGTAGGCAAGCCAGAAGGTGTGGAAGAAATGGAATGACAGTAGAGAAGTGGAACCAGGAACTCTAAAAGAAATACATGGGAAATTGTTGATACATTTTTGGATAATTGTATCAATTTGGAGCAGCTTGGAAAGAGCAATTTTGGTTTTTTCCTGTTACAGTGCATTTGTTCAAGTAGAAGTATTAAAAGCATGGGTGTAATAAATTGGTGAAGCATACTGTGACCCATGCTACTTATTCTTGCCTTCTTCACCCTGGTTAAACTCCAAAAGCTTCCCACATAATCGTCCAATGCTTCTGGAAGCTAAGAACATTTTCTGTACAAGGCAACTGTTTGTTTTGATTGAGCTTGGAAGGAAAATGAAGGAATTCACTTTAATGAAGGAATTAGCAATAAACATTTAGGATTGTATGTTCAAGAGAATTACAACCACCTTACATGTACAAAATATTTGCACTGGAGGCAGTGAATGGTTAGCTAATGAAAAAAAGATATAGTATTACATCCAAGCCAGGTATACTGAACAAGAAAAGTGACAGTATGTATTTCTGTCCTACAAGCCACCTCTGTTCTGTGACTTGTGAATTTTCCCTCGTTTGAATAGCCTTATCTAGGCATCTGGGTCTCTTTTAGGGGATAGGAACTATCTAATGATCAGGAATTTTAGAATAAGGGTATTAATGCTTACGACTGTCTCTTTTCCATGCCTAAAAGTGTGCTGTTTTTCTAGAAATAACATAGGGTTGTGATAGCAGTGTTATGTCTTCTTGTGGGATCCAGATGTTCGATACTGGTGTTAAGATGCTGTGGACACAGAGCTGCTGACTCAGCTGTAAATGGTACCTGGCTGAGTGAGTTAAGGCTGCAGAAAGCCAGGGGCCCTGCTTCCTCCTTGTCTAGCTTGGCTGCATCTTTGACCTCAGCTTCATCAAATGATACTGTTTTTTCTGCTGCAGAAGTCTCTCATAATGAAGCTAAATACTGTTTTTCTTAGTTTCATAAGATACTTTTTTTATTCAGTGCAAAGCAATCGGAATCTCCTCAATTGCTCTGCTATTTTCTCTTCCTTCTCTATAATTTTTAACCTTTTCGCTATTCCCTGCAGGCTTGAGCTGGGTGGGGATTTAGCACTTCCTGCTTGCTAATGCCAGGCTATAATGAATGCATGTTTTACACTGTGTTGCAGCTTTTCTGCTGGATTTGTTTCTGACATAAGCTGGTGGGACAAGCTGTCACTTGTCACTCTCATGATGTTTTCATTGTGAATGGGTTCTTTGGCATCCATTTGCCCAAAGAACAGTCAGACACTCTTCTTTCCCCTGCTCTGTTTTCTTCCAGTGCTTATTGCTCTGCTTGTGCCTGATGCAGAGAGGCAGTTATTAAGATTCAGAAATTTGCAATAGGCGTTAACCTAGGGCACCAACATAGGTATTTCTGTGATCCAAGGAAGACATTAAACAGCTAAGGTAGGAGGGGGGATGACCATACCTATGAATGAAGCAGGTGTACTGTGGAAACCTTAGCTAATTACATCTGGATGAAGAAACCGTCAAGGTCCATTGGCTGAGACATTGGAGGCTGTTGCTTGAGCAGTTCCATGGGCCCTGGGCAATAAGCCAGCAAAGCTTCCAGCCTCTGCCAGCCCATTAGCTGCAAGCTACTAATATGACACATCCCTCCTGACTTCTGTCCTCTAAAGCCAGTGCTGGATTCAGTCCAGATCCAAGCTCGTATATCATGCTTTTTTTTTTTAGAATTTCAGTTTTTTATTAGAAACAAATCAACAGATACAAAAACCTAACCATTCCTTGCTGCTTAAAAAGCACACACATTTGACTTTATGGTGCCTGCTTTGGTGTACAACAGTATTGGAGAGAGCTGTGAGTGCACTAGGAACATCACTATGATGTTGATGCCACGGCCCAAAGATCCATGAGACTCTTCCCTTGTGAGAGGTCTGTATGAGAAAGACTTGGCCACTCCAAGGCTGCATTTTCAGGGAAATACCTCTGCAACCCTGAAAAGCATTGAAAGAAGTGGAGAGGAAAAAGAGTTTGCCTAGAGTTTGCTTGGCTGGAATGGGAGGGTGACTATGGGTGCTAATGCATACTTGGGGTTCACAGAGCTAGCAGCCCCAACACAGCATTCCCCTGGCAGTGTTGGTAGCAGAAGGAGCAGCTTAATGACCTGTGCAGTGGCCTTCTAACTGGTACAACCAACACTCACTTTCTAAAAGGATGCCTCTCCACCTGTGTAAGACAGTTCAAAGCTATTTTAAGCAGGCATTAGCCTTGTCCAGGAAAGCCCAGACAACATTGACATCTCCCAAAGGTGGGATAAAAGACAGCTGAGATGAGTGAACACAACAGAGAAGGGTCAAAAGCCCAGGCAACCAAAAAGCATAGCATCTGTCCCACATTGGCGATTAATCTTACTGAATAATGAGATTCTGGGGAAACTCCTTTTTTCTCATGCAAGGAGGCAGCTGGGCATAGCCCTGCCAAAAACACAGTGCTAGTTAGGCCATGGGTGCAGATGTGTGCTGGATGAGCAGAGGTCTCCTGGATGAAGGTCAACTTGCACCAGGGCTGGGGACTGCACTGGAGAACCATGACATGGGTTGGTGACTCTACTGGGGCTAAGTCACTTTGCTGTGAGGAGGAGAGGAAGCATTCATCAGCCTGCATGACAGCTGAGAGAGGCCAGCCTGAAACAGCCTTACAGCCATCCAAATTGCCGCCATGTCAAAACATCAGTCACTTTTGGCTTTTGTTGTTTTACTCTCTGTGGACTTGTTTTTTAGTTAAGGATGAATGTCTGCATCAGTCTATACAGCATTTGTCCAAATTTCCTCTCTGAAAACTACTTCATAGGAAATCCCACTGTAATGACAAGAGGAAGATGGAGCCATGCCTCCATGGAGACTTCAGACACAGGCCTGCCACACACATAGAGCATTTGTAATAGCTTAATGGTTTCAGCCAAGTGCTCTTTACCAGTCTTCAAACCCAACAAAACCCATTCTACAGGTGAGTTCATACCCATGTAAAAATGTCATGTGTAGGCACTGCCTGCCCCTCCATCTCCATCACAGAGAGACAGCTCTATCTGGGTGCATTGTATCTTTGCAACTGAAGTTGAGTGCCAGTTGCCTTCTGTACAGGTAGTAGTGGCAGCAGGTGGGGATAGGTCTCTCACCTGCAGTAACTGCTATTAAGCGTGAAAATTGCTAGGCCCACTTGTGTTCTTTCCATCCTTAGGCTATTTGTTACTGCTCCTAAGCAGATGGCTCTTGTGCCTGCAGTTGAGCTGATGGAGGAGCCTGGGAAAATCCCTTGGTGATCCTGTTCTGGGCCACTGTGGTTGGTGGGGTTTTTTTGTGGTAAATGAAGCTAACCTTGGATGGAACGGGATGATAATTTTCCCCATAGTCTATTATGCCAGCTCTACAGTGTCAGTTTGGACCTTCAGCAGGGGCAAAATAACTAATGCATGCAAATAATGTCTTAACTCTGTATAGCTTTTTTAGCAATAACTGACCATGAACTAAGGAAGGAAAGAATTTGATCCATGCATTATTTCAGTGTTCTCTGAATACATACACATTGCTATTTAACTTTGTTTTTGATTTTCTGGTACCTAGAGTCCTTTAATATTTGGACATGTTGGCTTGTATGTAGGAGCAGACTCAGTGCTTGGTTCTTTCTGTACCACCGTGGTTTTCAGCCCTGCAAGGCTAATGTATACTGGTACCAGTTTCAGTTGACTCCGGCAGATTAGACTATTCGCTTGGACAGCTTGGTAAAGGATATACATCCCTGTGTTCCCGATATCTCCTGAAGGAGGAAGCAGACAGGTTACAGGTGAAAGTGCTGCCATAAAGGTCACTCTCTGCCCTACAGCCCCACTATGCACTCAGACTTGGAGCTGGATTAACAGTGTAGGAGAGTGCATGCTGTAGACTCACACAGACTCACAGAATGTCAGGGGTTGGAAGGGACCTCTGGAGATCATCTAGTCCAACCCCACAGCCAGAGCAGCTTGCACAGGATGTGTCCAGTAAGGTTTGGAATATCTCCAGAGATGAGCCCCACTGACCCCTCTCCCACCTTATCTCCCTCCTCTGTCCCCACCTTCCTTTCCTACCCCATTTCCTTGCTCTTTTCNGTTCCAATGGCTGACAACCCTTTCAGTAAAGAAATTCCTCCTAAAGAGGAACAGAAACACCTGAGCCCATTTGAGCCAGCAGAAGATATCAATGCTTCCAACTGCCTGTTAGCCAGAATAACCATCCCTGCAGCTTACTTGGTGGGAGCTCCCTACTTGGCTCCAGCTAAACCAGACAACTGAGTCTTCTGCTCATGCTATTTGATGACATGGATAGCCTCATGCTATCCTCAAGGCTCAAGAATTAGTTTGATGAGCACCAGGGCTGGAGGACAGTAAGGTTTGCTGTCCTGAAGGCTGGTCCCTCAGCCACACGGTATGTCATTGCAGGCAAGCAGCCTGAACAGCTGAGTAACTATTACTACCCATCTTTAAATGATATTTCAGAAAATAACTCATGAAAGCTTTTTCAGATTAAGATCACAGTCTACCAGACAGAGAAAGCTTACATTTTCTTGTGCATATGTATTTCTGCATGTAATGTTCCATTAATATTTTCCTGGCTGTATGTACAATTAAATACAAGTTTCTTGTAATATTATACAATTTTTGAAAAGGGCACTCTTCTGTTTTGTGGTAGCTTTCCAGTTTTTTCAGTCACTGCTTTATTTGGATCAGGCTGCCATCTTTCTGAAGAAACTCGATGTCTCAGAAAAGTTATGGATCTGTAGAAAAGCAGCAGTTTAATTTTATAGGCACGCCTGCAAATTTAATTATCTCTCTAAAACTTCTCTTAAGTCCTTAAAGGGTCATTTCAAACTCAAGGGGGGAAGCTTTGATTGCAGTTTCTCGTTATGTGATATATAGACATACTGAACTTGACAAGTGAGTGTTCATTAATCCTGAAACCTGGACAAGTCACTTGTAATTCCAAAAGGCACTGCATTTAAAATGAAAAGTTCCCCTTATGATAAAGGCCCATTTATTATTTTTTTTAATTTATTTTATTTCTTACTGCTTGGTAACTTCCAACAGCTGCTCATAAGGTCACTGGTACTTAAAAGTTTTCCTCACATGAGGAAATGTCAGTGAACTATAAATTCTAGGATGTGGATATTCTTCTTTTCCCTTCTTAAACTGCACTACAGGCCACATCAACTTGTCTTATGAAGTAGTCCATAAGAGTAAACCATAGAAAGGCTAGGGTTGGGCCAGTGTCTAGACAAGTAACAGATGCTCTCTGTTAGCCTTTTCTGGTTCCAAAGAGGAAGAGAAAGGGCATAAGGAAGAGAGTCTTATGGATTAAACAATAAAACTAAAATGGCTTTAATGGAAATAATAATGAAATGAAATAAATACAGATAAATACAAACCCAATATCGAACCCAACTCCCCTGATGGCAATTACATCACTGTCACCACTGGTGCTGTGGCAGGCACTTGCTAAGTCCCGGACAGGACTCAGTGGCAGGTAGGAACTGGATTCAGGAACACACAGATCAGGATCACAGGCAGAAGGACAGAATCTTCCTCAGGAGAAAAGAGTTTGACCCTCATGATCCCTCAGCTTTATACTGAATATGATGTATATGGAATGGAATACCTTGTAGGTCAATTTAGGGTCACGTGTCTTTTTTGCTTCTCCTGCAAAGAGGCTGCAGATGCAGCCTTTTACTTACTCCAACCCCAGCTTCGTACACAAGATTTAGCAGTGACCTTGGTCTCTACAGGAGCAAGTATAAGCAAGAGCCCTTCTGCACACCAATCCTTAGTAGTAACTATAAACATTGAGGGTTACTACATCTAGATGCAGACACTGTCTGCAAAAATATGCTATTAACTTCAGAAAGTGCAGGCACTTGGAAGAGACATGGCTGAAAAGTGAAACCGCTGAACAGAGCTAGTTCTGTTCTGACTGAAACCAGCACATCAACCCTTCTGAGGGCTATGGGAGCGGGACTTGTGTGTCACAGAAGTGCAGCCTCCCAACTTGCTTTTCAAGAAGATGCATTCAAGTCTATCATTATTAACTGTTGCCTATAACAACAGTATTTCTTCCTAGATTTTCACAAAAAATCATAGAATGGTTTGGGTTGGAAGGGACCTCTGGAGGTCATCTAGTCCAACCCCACTGCAGTGGGCAGGGACATCCCCAACTAGATCAGGTTGCCCAGAGCCTTGTCAAGCCTCACCTTGAACACCTCCAGGGATGGGGCTTAAACCACCTGCCTCAGCAACCTGTTCCAGTGTTCCACCACCCTCGTGGTGAGGAACGTTTTCCTAATATCCAGTCTAAATCTACTCTTCTCCAATTTAAAACCATTGCCCCTTGTCCTCTCACTCCAGGCCTTTGTAAACAGGCCGTCTCCAGCCTGCTTGGAAGTTCCCTTTATGCACTGGAATGTCACTATTATGTCCCTCTGAAGCTGCCTCTTCTCCAGGCTGAACAATCCCAGCTCCCTCAGCCTGTCCTTGTAGGAGAGGTGTTCCAGGCCCCTGACCATTTTTGTGGCCCTCCTCTGGACCTGCTCCATCAGGTCCATGTCCTTTCTGTGTTGAGGGCTCCAGAACTGGACACAGTATTCCAGATGAGGTCTCACCAGAGCAGAGCAAAGGGGCAAAATCACCTCTCTGGATCTGCTGGCCATGCTTCTTTTGATGCATCCCAGGATGTGATTGGCCTTGTGGGCTGCCAGCGTGCACTGGTTGCTCATGTGTAGTTTCTCGTCCATCAGCACCCCCCAAGTCCTTTTCTGCAGAAAATTGGAGGTAGCTGCAGAACAATATATTTTAAAGATTGCTTTTGAAATGATCTTATATGATGGTGAGTCTTTCAGTCCAGTATTCTTAACAGCGGTCTAAGCCAAGTCACACTTCAAATTTATCCAAAAGTTTGCTAGAAGGGAGAAAAAGAAGAAATCAGATGAAGAAAATGTATTTGTCAGCACAGGCAGCACCTAAAAACCTGGGGAGAATGACCATGACCAGATAGAGTTAGTTACTTGAGCAGTGTAGCCATAGGAAAAACATTGCACCACAAGCACAAATAAAGCTTGCAGATTCGAGCAGGCCGACGTAAACATGTTTATGGCTGTGCGAACAGCAGAAGATACAAAGGGACATGATTGCTCTGTAAAGCAACCTTTTGTTTCTTCCTCCAGCCACCCTACTCCTGGAGGAGTTGGCTTTTGTCTCTAAATCACCCAGCCATCAGGGCCATAACAGTTCCTCTTTCTTATACGGTGGGTGAAGCTGGTTTCTCTTTGTTTGTCCCGCAACCATAACACCGGCAGAAGCTCTTGATTGACCTGGCCTTGACTGACATGGCCTGTCCAGGTTTGGGTTACCTGTCTTGCCTCCCAAGCTATATATTGTGAATATTGCTTGTTAAAGTTGTCTCTGTCTCTGTTGTTACACCCTGGGATGCAATTACTATGTTCATTAATTTGACCTCCGACAAGCAGTGTTTAAATTTTGACTAAAACATTTTTGATTTAGAATAAAGTTAATGACTATATCTCTCTTTTCACGTCTTCCTTTTTACCTAAAGCTAAAGTACTTAAAAGTTGTGGAAAAGACTTTTTATGAGGTACTAATATCTTGACTAAACAAAAGTACCTGAAATCTCAGGACTGTCTATTCTCAAGGATATTCACTGTAATCTTGTAATTTTTTGCAATTTAGGGAAGGTAAAATTGCCACTCTGCTGAAGTCAATGTGAGCTCTGACATTCATTTCAGTAAGTTCAGTTTCTCTGAGAGTCCATTACCTAGGAGCTCCCGCCTTATGGATGGTGGGTTGCCTATGTGCTTATCAGAACTGTAAATGCTTATCTTAACCTGTTGAGGTTTTTCTGTCACTAAATATGAAGCATATCTATCCTGCTTTTTGGTGAAGGCTTTTTTTTCTTTCTTTTTTTTTTTTTTTTACTGAAAAAGGCTGAAAAGCCAAAGGGAGAGAATTACCTCGATTAGACATGCACCTTGGGGAAGCTTGAGTGCCAGTTCACCTAAGTACTTCTGCTGGCTCAGGCTGAGGGAGTGCCAGAGACCCTCCACAGGACAACCTGCATGCTGTAGGCAAAACCTGTGCTTACAGAGCTTGGTTAGATAGAAGGTCTTTAAAGTTATTACTATGCAGAACAATT
The DNA here is from genome assembly GCA_013396975.1 of Bucco capensis. NCBI lineage: Eukaryota > Metazoa > Chordata > Aves > Piciformes > Bucconidae > Bucco > Bucco capensis. The sequence goes on from VWZO01013664.1 coordinate 93,001, forward strand.
TACTTTGTCTTTAGTGACAAGAAAGCAGTTTTTAAGATAAGACAACTCGTACCACGGCTGTTATACAATGAAAGGGCAGTGGCTGCACCAAGGCATTTTGGTTTTACTGGGAGGTGAACTAGCTGAGGTTGAGTCATCAGGCTCAACAGTAGTGCTGACCTTGCCTAGTCGTTAATAAAACCTGCAAGCACCTGTGGCCTCTTATATTTTACAGCAAGATAATCATCCTGAGTTTATCTTGGCTTAAATAACAGAAGCAAACATCCTTTTCCCCCCCAATACCTTTGTGGTAGAGAAGACAGTACCCTCAGTCCTGAGAGACCTGTGGCTTGTCTGGCCTCAATAAAAAATTCTCTTTATATTCTCTGTAACTGAATCTTGTCTCTAGGACAGAAGTGAGGGAAGAAAGACTACTTGAGATTGGAAAAGGAGAGGAATTGTGCATAGGGGTGGAAGAGAGGAGAGATATAGGAAACCTGATTGATATAAAATCTCCTTGGAAAGCCCTGAAGTATTCTGATTTTCACTTTGTTTTATTTATACATCTTAACCCTCTTTTCTGTTTGTTCTTTAGCTCTAGAAAATGATAATTGCTCCATACTTTGCAAATACTAATGGCTTTAATAGATTAAATCTGTGGAAATGTCTATGCAACCTAATAACGCTGGGTAGTTTGTAATTCAGTGCATTAGGATTTCTATTCTTGCTGTGTTGGCAAGAGGGAATATGACAACAAGGGAAACAAGTCTAAGAACATGCAAACAAAACCCAGGAAACTCTTCTGAGCCTTCAGACTTGGAATAAAACTAATTTATAACAGAACTGCCTTTACAAAAGGGAGCCTATATTTCTTCACTGAATATTATTTCTTCACTGAATATTATTTCTTCACTGAATATTATTTCTAGAGGAATGTGACAGTGTTGCTGCTATCTTGGAATCTAGAGAACAGAGAAATGATTTTCTTTTCCACTAACACATTCCCTTGAGATCAATTTTGGTAATACTCTAACAGGTTGCACTTATACAACTTTCCATTTTAAAAACTGAAGTATCATGCGTATAACTGAACGAAACTTCACGTACCCCCATGGTGTTGGGCAGTAGTAATATCCTTGAACTGCAGGAAACAGGCACTGAATGTGATTGCTTTGGTATGCCCCAATACATCTGAGGCAGAGTTGAGAGGACAGCCCAACAGATTTCATCCTGTTTTTTTTGCTTGCATGTGTACTGTGAAGCTGGGTACCTGCTTGACTTACTGGGATTCCCTCTGCCTGGGTAGATTTTTTGCTTTCCCAGAGGAAGAGACTAGGATTGCAGAAAGAGGTCAGTGAATAGCAGCAATCAAAAATACCAATAAACTTGTCTGTGAGTTGTCACTGAGTGTGAGTAAAGACAGAATGTGTCATGGAGATGAGGATTTTCTGAGATGTATAAGGGGATCATCCTTTAGCAGTCTGCAGAAATACTTGAGCTGGATATTTACTCTTAACCAACATGATGGTTAAGTGTCTATGGATGCTACTCTTCCTTGCTGTCCCTCCCATGCCGGCAAAGGGGAGGATTTACCCTTGCCTCAGCTGCTCTTGTGCAAACCTTGAGGAACAAAACAAAAGCTAGTTGGGAGCAGGCGTGGCTAAGCAAGTGCACATAGTGCTGCCAGCAGGCTCCTATAAAGGCTGTAATTGACGGCAGAAAGTGTGGTTAGATGGAAAGAATAGTGCTTTAGCATCTTTTGTGTGTATATGTAGAGTATGCAGAGTTGGAAAATAATGTGTGGGTTTTTCCCCCAAAATCTTGTGTGTTATGTTTGAATGGTTTCATTTTATATCTGTCTCCTGGGCTTTTTATTTCTATAAAAGTGGGATTTTAACTTTCCTTTTGTGGAAGTCTGAGGAAGAGACACTAGTTGGATTATAGCTGTATACTTGCTACCTACCATGTGTTTGCATACTGTATCTGCTTTCAGTTCTAATTGTGATTGGTTTATGAAACTAGTTTCCAAAAACTCTGGCACTGAGCTGGGGACAGAAACAAAAACTTCTGAAAACTGTACTTTAATGATGTATGTTATACAGTGCATTTGAAGAAGCTTTCTGAATTGCTGCGTCCTTGCCTTCAAATCTGCCTGTCAAATCTCCTTTATATGCTCCTACTAGGCACCAAATAAGTATTGTATGCAATATTGTATTGCTTTCTCTGCTGTATACTTACAAATGCCTACCAACTGTCTTTCTGAAAAGGCAAGAGATCATTTTGTATATGGTCCAGTACAGGTGGGAAAGGAGAGATAAAACCATGTGGTCTCATGCACAGTTTCCTTTTGTATCGTCTAACTTAGTTATCTTAGCAAGAGGAATAATTTTTGTCTTTTGTGTGTGCATAAATGTGATATGATTGAAATATGAGTTTGTATCCACAATATTTTGAAAGTATTGTCCTAGAATATTGAATCAGATTTAATAATGTATAGGACTGGATGGACAAATGCCTATCTGATCTTCTTCCATTAGCTTTACTCATAATGAAACTTAAAGCAGGAGCTTCCTTCCCTCAAGCTTTGAGGGGCTGTTTCCCTGTTTTTACACACTGATGTTCTGTTGCAGCACAAATGGATGCCAGCATGTGATCTTACCTCAGTTGAAAGATTAATGAGAAGAGTTAGCAACAAGATGTTTATGCTGTGTTGGATCTCATGAGGAGTGTTTTCCCTATCATAATAATCATAAACTTTTATGGCAACAGATCAATTCCAGCAAGGAACCACTATATGGAGGAAGCTTGAATAAGGGTTTGTCTGTTGGTAGGTGTGGCTGCTAGAGATCCATCTACTGATCACTGGCTCTATTTTACTCTTTCAAAACAATGTTGATGAAAAAAGGAGGCGTTAGCTCCTTATAGGAAACACAAAAGTGCTAGTTTTAAGGATTGTCCTTTGGGTGTCTACTAGGTGTTCTTTGTTCACCTCTGTTTTCATGATGCCAGCTGATGGTCAATGGTATGACCACATCCAAGCTGAACCAAGGGGCTTTTGAGCTAAGGCTAACTAGTAATGTCAGGGCAGGTGTAAAATAGCAATGTTCATTCAATGATACTTTTCTCTTTATATAGGCAGTTTCTGTGTGTACATATGTGCTTCAGCAGACCTCTGGAAGAACTTCAATGCACTTGCTGTGCTTAGATTCTTACAAGTTTTGAATTCAATAACATTCCCTTCAGCAGATTCCATTGTCTCTTTCCTGCATCCTGTACAGTTTGATTATCCTATTAATCAGAAAGAAGTCATTTAGCCTTGTTAATTCCTTTGTCTTGTGATTCTTCAAGCAATTGTATAAGAACCCATTATGCTCTTTACAGTTATTCTGGGTAATAACAGTCCTAATAGTTATTTGCAAAATATTGTTTTTAATAAATTCTCACCTCTATCCACAGTTTTTAATGCTTGGATGACATGGGAAGAAGTGAGTCACCATTGTCATGCTAATGTAATTTCTAATAACAAGGGCTTATGAACTTCTTAAGCTTTACTTGCATTGTGGCAGGACATACATATCCTGTAACTATATTTAAAAGTCTTCCACTTACTCTCTCCTGCTTTTTGCTTTTTCAGGCAGCTTGGGGGCCTAATATGAAACTGGAATGTGCATGTGACTAGATAACTTTTTTTAAATTATGGATATAGTACAGATAGATATTCATGCAATGATTTCAGTCTTGTTTCATTGTCTCAAATGGTGGCTATAAGAGAGCCAAAGCCTGAGAATGGGAACTGCATGACTATGGGCCTGGAATAGGGCATGCAAATACCATGGGACTGTCCTAAGGTGCAGGGCTAGCTAGAAGGTGGGTAAGTGTGGAACTACATTCCTCCTCTCATTTAGCTTTTGCTTGAGTGTTCAGAAACATTCATAAGTTTTTAAAGAAATTGTGGGTAATATACTAACCTTTGTGTGGTTGTGGATGGGAAACTATAACCAAGAACCAAGTCAATACTATATGAGTCAGACCAAAAATCCTGTCTTAGCCTTCAGTTTTATCAGGAACTCTCATTTGAGATTACATACTATCTGGCCTGAGTTTTTAGAAAGCTTTGCGAGAGCGGTTTGTTTAATATTAAAACCTGAAATAGTTTCAGGTTTCTCTTGCTTTTTAGGATTTTGCTTTGGCAGTTTCACAGTGTGGTCATGTCTTTAGTTCTCATTTGTGTCCTGCCAGACAAGTCTTAAGTGTAAAGAAGATGAATGGCTTTTGGGACCCTCCACGTCATTTTGGTTGATCCTTCCCTTGCAGTAAGCAAGCCAGAAAAGTCTTGGCATGGTTTTTCTCCCCACTTCATTCTTTTGGCAGCAATACCTAATGGGAAGCAGTACATCAGGTTTACTTTCCTTTTCCAATCATGCTCTACAGCACAAGACCTAAATGCTGTGATTCAATTTGTTCTACCTCTGCCTTTTTCCTCTTTACACCATTCCCTCAGGCAAAACTAACAAACAGTTGCCTTCATTATGCTGGACCCCTGAAGAGTAGGATGCCAGTACTTCAGTAAACCAGAAGTCACTGCCTTTAGATTTCTGTTGTCCAGCATTATCGTGAAGATCCTACGAGTACTATTAATATGATGCAAGATTCTGCTCTGGCAACAGTCCTCTGAAGAAAGATGTTTTAGGATGACTCATGAAATAATGCAGTTTTTTCTTTACTAATTTTGTACTATGTTTAAAGCGGAAATGAATGTGCATTTTCCCATCCTTTAGGAGAGGAAACAACCTATTCTGGACTAAAGTAGAGTTCTTGAAATATTTGTGGAAATTTAAAATCTGAAAAAGAACCAGGTCCCAAAACTTGGAAACAGGATTTTAGCATAGCATCCAAATCCAGAGCTGGGGTTTGGTTCAGCCAAGGTCTCTGAACTGCCACCTTTATGATGGGCAGGACAAGGACTCCAAAGCTACTAGAACTCCCATCTCCCCACTAAGGACTCTTGGCTTAGTCTAGGATCTCAGGGCTCTGCTTGAGGGAACCTGGAAGACATCTCACCTTGCTTCAGGAACATTTGGCCAAATGGTCTGCAGAGATCCTGTTCTGGCAATTTGGAATTGGATCTGGCAGGTTCCTACTCTTCCATTGGTATGTGGCAGAAATCACTGCATTCCTACAGTTATTTTGGTTTGCAGGCAATTGTTGGTTTTCAGCAAACCCAAAATATTTCATTGAAATTGGTCTTCCACTCATAACTATGATGCTCAGAACCACAGAAATGGAAGCTACATATCTAAACTGCTGCTATATTTCAGGCAACAAAGGGAACTTCTACTGATAGCCTCATTGCTTTCTACTCCGTTTTCTTTTTACCATTGTAATAAATACAGTCTACTCAAAGATGTCTTTTGCAGTTCCTTCTGAAAGGAGAGGTAATTACTGAAAACTTTAACACCACACAGATCAGCAAGACCTCAACATCTCTCGTCTCAGGTGCAAAATGAATCCTATTTGATGATTGACCTTCCCAGGAACAGAAGCCTCTCCAGAAAGGCATTGGATCTATTAGTCCCCAGCTGCTGCTAGGTAAAAATCCTTATTGGGGAGCACAAGAGAAAAGTAGTTGCACTAGTTGCTTAGCTCAATGAACATATATTTCTTGGAAAAATCCTTAAAATAATATGAACCAACCTGGACCCAGTAAGTGATTGCATCTCTTTGAGGAGAGAGAGGGCTCTAGCTCAAAAAAGATAGGATTTGTATAGGTGAGCAGTAGAAGTTAAGTAATTAAAAAAAAGAGTAATTCAGAGTTTAGACTTATTTTACTGTCTGTCTGCTCTGAGGAGTAGATGGTGCAGGGTCTGAAAGTCTCTCCCTTGGTAGTTAAGTTGCTTGCTTTCTCACCTCGTACAAATGGAGAAAGTGTGTGCTCAGTCTGCATAATGGAGTAATTCCATTAATCATTTTAATTCTCCATTAATCATTTTAATTCCCAATTAATTGAGTAGCTGATGATTGGTTAGCAGGGCCTCAAGCTGCAGTCAGATTTTTGAGATTGGGGCAGAAGTGGCATGTGATGGTGAGAATCATCTCGGCTATAACTTACTAAAATAGTGGGAACTTAGTCTAGTCCTTTAAATGCTTACTTTGAATGACATGCATTGCTTGACATCATTGTACTGGGCTGTGACTTTCAACTTCTCTCAGCAGTAAACTGAGGTGACATTTCTCAGCCCTGGCATTGTGTCTCTTGCTCTCATAGTATCATGCTGTGAAAAAGTGCAGTGAGAAGAACTTGTTTTACTATTTTGGCCCAGTTGAGTTGGCTGCTGGTAAAAGGCAGGAAGAGACAGCAATGAACCAAGGCTGCTCTTGCCTGTAAAAAGAGCAAAGAATGGTTTCTCTCTTACTCAGAAATGCAGATTATGTATGTGGTGGCCTTTGGAGTAAGAAGACACGTTATCCCACCTTTCTTGCTGAAAGAGGTCCTAATGGGTATCCCCAAATTTGTCTCAGCAGCTTCAAAGCAATGCTGAAATCCTCTGAAGGCAGCAGAAAAATATATTTCTATTATCACAGTCTATGCCTATTTCTGGCTCCCTGCTAACAGTTGAAAGGAAAAACATTTCTTTACACTTTTAAAAGAAAAGTATTACAGTTAATGATATTTCAGAGACTAATAAACAGTAATTTGAGAAATTTTTGTAATTAATTCTTACCTTTTCTCTCCTCATTAACATCCTCCATTCCCTGACACACACACACACCTACAGTCATAGACCTCATTCCCCAGTTTGTACTAAATTCTGTCCTCTGGTGAAATGTAATATAAAGTAGGATATAGAGCACAAATCTAGTAAGACTGTACTTGGTAATCCAATTCTGGGTTGTTTGTTTCTTATCCTTTATTGCTCCATTTTTTCCTTATTGAAACTCCAATATGTTTCCTGTATTACTTTGTATCCCCCAAGTTTGTCCTCTAATGGCTGGGTATGCCCAGCAGTTACTGCTTCCTCTCAGTTTTGTTCCTTTCCTTCAGAACAGAAAGCTCAGGTTTTTGGTAGTCTGTGAAAGCTGCACCATTTACAGTCCTTCAACTTCCTGATTGTTGTAATCACCTACTGGATGACTTGGCAATATCAGGCCTTGCGTGAAAGCATCTCATGAGAACCAGGCAGAGCTGATTTCGCTAGATTCAAGTTGGATAAAATCCTCTGGCTATCATCTCTTACAGGAGAGTGAATGTGGAGGGTTATCTTCTGTTGGAGAGTGAGTCCTTAAAATAAATTCTTTGTCATTTTGTGTAATTTTACATTTTTTTTTCTTTAAAAGACCATTCAGGTGGTGATCTAAGATATATAGTATTATTCACTTTCAAAGGTACAGCATATGATTTTGGGAATTCAGATATAGATTGCTGGCACACTGACAATAAGACTTTGGATAAATTTAGGGAGAAAACCTATTTTTAATTAAAATCAATTATCATGAAATTGGAGATTTTTATCATCAATTATCCACAAAATGACTGAAAATTTTGAATCTTTGGGTTTTGAACAAAAGCTCTGTCCACTGTCTCCATGAATTACTTTAAGATTATGTTCCAGTTTCTGAATTTACACTGTGTGAAATCAGTAAATATTGAGGAAAAGCAGCAGTAGATGATACTGAAGGTGTGTCTTTATTGGAAAGTTGCAGTAATAGATCTTCAAATTTGGTCAATACAGCTCAAGAGATTGAGGATGCATTGAAATTGTACTCAGGTGTCTGCATCCATGTCAGTGCTCTACTTGCTCATGTACATATGAGACTGAGACTTCTGAGACTTTTACCATTGCTGTTGTTAATGAGCTGAGCCCTTTTGGGGTAGTTTCTCTCTCTGGTCCTGCTGGAAGGTTAGGGGAAGAATCAGAGCTGGTGGCTTTGAGGCAATGCTCATTTCCTTCCTCTCCAAAGTGTGATTATGCAAATGTCTTATTTGTGCTTTTTGAGCTGGTCTGTGTAAGTCAAAAGTGCTACAACACTTGTGGTGGGTTTTGTTGGGGTTTTTTTTTTGAGTCCTCATGTAAGTCCTCACTGGCAAGTTACACAGCAAAGCTTGCTTAGAAAGACACAGACCGTGTCTACCTTCATGTTGAGCAGGAGTGTTAGCACAGACAGAGAATCACAGAATTTTAGGAGTTGGAAGGAACCTCTGGAGATCATTTAGTCCAACCCCCTGCAAGAGCAGGATAACCTAAAGCATGCTGTACAGGATGGCATCCAGCCATGTTTTGAATATCTCCAGAAATGGAGACTCAACCACCTCCCTGGGCAGCCTGTTCCAGTGCTCTACCACCCTCAAATTAAAAAAAGTTCCTCTTCAAATTAAGATGGAACTTCCTGTATACTAGTTTTCTCCCATTGCCTCTAGTCCTGTCGCTAGGTACTACAGTAAAAAGACTGGTCCCATCCTCCTGATACCCATCCTTTAAATATTTGTAAGTATTGATAAGGTCCCCCCTCAGTCTTCTCTTCTCAAGGCTAAAGAGGCCCAGGTCTCTCAGCCTCTCTGCACAAGAGGGATGCTCATGTTCCCTAATCATTTCAGTGGCCCTTCTCTGTACCCTCTCCAGAAGTTCCCTACCTCTCTTAAACAGGGGAGACCAGAACGAAACACAATACTCCAGATGTGTTCTCATCAGGGCATCGTAGAAGGGAAGGATAACCTCCCTCAACCTACTGGCCACACTCTTCTTGATGTATTCCAGGATGCCATTAGCCTTTTTGGCCCAAAGGCACATTGCTGGCTCATGGTCATCCTGCTGTCCACCAGGACACCCAGGTCTTTTTCCACTGAACTGCTTTCCAGCAGATCAGCCCCTAATCTGCACTGGTACATGGGTTACCTGAAACTCTTCTTCAAAAACCAAGATTCAAGGTTTCTATCAGTTTGGATGAGCAGCCATACTTTCTATCATCACGGCTGCCTTTTTTTTTTTCTTTTTTTTTTTCCCCAAGGCTTATAAGTTTTGTTGTCACACTCTTAGGAGAAGCTCTGTTGTCATTGCCTGTGACTAATTACAGTTTCCCTGCAGTCACTGGCACATATGAGTTTTTTCTTAAATTTGGGGCATGTTTCTTGCTTTACAGGAACCAAGGCCTTTTGGGTTGCCCACCTCACCTGTGCCCTAAGCATACATGCTGAACTGAGAGGTCATTACTTTACTTTTTTTGAGGGCATTTTTTTGGTCCATGCTTCATGATTTGATGTGTATTCATTTCATGTTTTCAGCTCTTCTCCCTGAGAGCTTAAAAACTTACTAGCAAAGAATCACATGAAAGATGCTTGTGCAAGTCCTCAGTTGCAGCTGTGATTAGAGCACTGGATTAATGATATAACCTTAGGAGCTGGCAATGCCACGGAAGTACAGGCACATCCTTTCAACGGGTCTACTTGGGAGATTAGAAGAAAGGGTGGGGATGGTACCAGCAAGAATGTCGCATGTCATTACATTAACAGAGAATGACTCTGAAGTTATCTTTGAGGGTCAACAACTTGTGCTATGAAGAGAGAGCTCAAGATTCAGAGATGTCTATCTAAGGATTTGAAATTCACTGTGGGATGTTTGTGCTCATTCTTGCATAATGCAACCCGTGCTTGAAATAATTTCCATTTGAACAGAAGTTTTCTAGAGTGATTAAGGTTTGGAGAGGGATAATGGGATTTCTGGAGGGAGGGCACAGTGAAATATCAGGGGGTAGGAAACTCTCCAGTGTTTAAAGAGCCTTAGGACACCACAGTTGCAGGTCTTCTCCCACACCACACATATCCCAAGACTGTATTGTAATTTTCCTCTCCCTGAAGGCATTGTCTCCCTCTGTTTTGCTTGTCTGGTGCAGTTTCCTGTTGGAACCCATGAAGAGCTGTGTCTTCTTCCACACTGTTCTCCTAGTCTTACTCCATACTGGTACAGCTGTTGGGCTGGTGAGAAGCTGGGATGCAGGGCTGAGTGCTGCTGTGCTGTGGTGAGAAGGAACGGAGCTGGGATTTATGCATTAAACAGACCACAGTTGTGCTGCTGCTGGCAAGGCTACCACCACACGTGGCAACCTTTCTCAGCAGTGGAGGCTCTGTAGGCATGTGGTAGCTATTCAGGCTGGGATGAGTATTTCTTATCGCCACAAAGATACAAAACAGGCAGAGTACTGTGCAATGCAGGGTGCTGACCTGTGCAGCTAACTGCTGTGCTGGTGGCTTGCTCCAGGTTTATTTTTTTGTGTTGTTGTTACAAGTATAATAACACTAATGTTATTTACTGAGGAAAATAGAAGTACCAGAAATCACCTGGGTCACCAATTCTAGCTCTTCCTGATTGCAGGCAGGTAAAGAAGACATGTTGGTCCAGAGAAACATATGTCATAACCAGGGTGGCTTTTAGTAATGAGGGTCAAGGTTCATTTCTGTCTAGAGCACAAGAGTTCATAAGGAGTTCATGATCTAGGTAGTCTATTCATTTAAATGTTAATAAGATTCCTGTTTTGTTTTGAAATGTAGAGAGGATCTTGCTTCTTCATCCTTTATTTCCCTTTCTCCTCTTATTTACAGTTTTGTTTTAGCAGTTCAATCCAGTTCTGCAGATAAGAAACACTCTTGTTTTGGCCAAGGTGAAATTCTCTTCCAGATGTACTTCTCAGAGGAGCATGTGCTGGACGTGACTGGTGCAAGCAGGGGCAGCAGAACTTTGGACTTGCTTCATCCAGGCCACCAGCCTTTGTTTTGATTTCAGAGCCCCGGTTCCAAGAGCAAAGACCTGTTTTATGGAGGCAGACTCTTACAAAATGCACCTTTAAGGTCTCTGTGGGTGGCCAATGGGGCCTCACTGCTCAGAGAGGGCAAATCCAAGATAACAGCATAGTTTCTGTGGGAGTGTGACTCCACTTGGGAAAGGACTACGCTTTCCCCAAAATGTCAAGCTGGTACCAGAAATAGAAGCAGACTGTCTCTGAGTAACACGTGGTTTTAAGAACTTCATAAAAATGACATGAGTAACCCTGTGAGTATGCTGTGACAGAAGCTGGAGATAGTGGTGTGCATGGTTTTCTCATTACATACTCTAGATACAGAAGGTAACAGAACATGAGTCCAAAAGTATGTGACAAAAATAAGACCCAAAATATTCTACATCGCTCTGACATCTCTTTTTGGGAATTTGTGTTAGAGTTAATAAAAGGAAATTTAAAATGTCCTGCTAATGTTATTAGTTACAGTTTTATTCATTGCAGTGATCAAAAGAGCCCAGTTTATTTTGGCCTAATCTATGACCACACATATACAGGCACTAAAAAAAGTTCCTGACACCAAAGCCTTAGATTATAGCATGACCCAATGATAGCTCTATTTTGAGTTTAGGGACAACTGCACTCCTCCTCTTCAAACAGAAGTGGTTAAACTGGTTAAACTCTTTGGAGTATTGTGATGCTCCTCAGATGATGGTTTATATGCATGTTAGAGCCCAAGTCAGAGGAACGTCCTGGACCCTTCAAGTATCCAAAACACAGAAGAACCCTTGGAAATGACAGAGCAGAAAGGCACAGAGGAAAACTTTAGACACGACCACATGGTATAACACTGAAAAGGCCAGGAGAGAGAGTGTTCTTAGAGTGTGTGCTGATAGGAAGTTGCAAATGAAGAAGTGATCTCCTCTGGTGTGACACCCACAAACAGGACTTGATATTCCATGTTGGAGAGCACAGTTTTGCTAACAGATACCAGGCTCCACTACCAAATGTTTCCTCCTGATAGAAAAATATGCAAGATCCCAAATTTTTGGGAACTATTGAGTTCAGAGAGAGTAGCAACACAGACAAAAGTGTTATGTAAACAACATATGTTAGATGTCTGATGTGTGGAGCTGGTTTGCTCCACGCAGAACATTAAAACTGCACTCAACACAGGATCCTAACCTCCGATTTTAACAGTGCAAAAGAGGACTAAAAAGGAGAAAGGTGAATCTCTATTTAATTTTATAGTAGGATTATAGTTGGTTGGTTTTTTTTTTCCCAGATGTTTGCATAGAAGAAACCACTGTGTGAGTTAAATTTCAGTGAAAAGACCCAGTCAGAATATAGGTTCAGTTAGACTTGGATTCCTCTAAAATGACTTTTGCCATCTAAAATGTTATCATCAGGTCTAAGCCAACTGTGATGTACCCTCCATAGCTAGAAGAGGGGTATCTCCTGAGGGCAAATCAGTCCTTTTTTGGAGGACTTCTGAAATAAGTCGGATGATTTGCCATCCAAAGGTGATTTGCTCTTTCTTTATTAAAGAAAAAGCTTTAGATGACTTGTTTATTCTTATATGCTTCTCTTCATATAGCTGGAGTTAAGGGAGAGGAATTTTGTCCTAAAGTGTCCAGGAAGTTTGTTTTTAGGAGGGTGTCTGGTCAGGACTAATTGGAGATCAGTGCTGGCCATGCTGCTGCTTGCTGAGCTCCTGTTTGAAAGCCCATCCTTGCCAAGCCTGCTGCAGCTTGGGCAGAGTCCTTCATTTTCATGGCATCTAACATCAAATTACTGCAACAGCAGTAATTAAAAAACACTCTGCAAACCATTATTTTTCTTATTCTTGACTTGCATGTTCTCAATCGATTGCAGTTTCTGCTTTGTGTCCAGACTCATATTCAAGTGCTGTCATATTTGCTTGTTTTCTTATGAATTGTGCTGCTGGTACTCTGACAACTGAGTGCTGCCTTGGTGGTGGCATTACTTCAGGGCATTTGTGCTGTGCCTGCAATGACAGGCCTGACATTCAAAGCTTGGCTTCATCCAGTTGCTTGAGGGGTGCGGAGAGTGAATTCTTGCCTTCCAGCTGCAGCTTTGATACCAAATCTTTTAAGGAAGTCTGTGTCTTGGAGGTGAGAACTCCCCTTCTTCCTGCTCATTAGGTGGTAGAATCTGCTACAGTGGTTCGACTTTTCAATGCCACAGGCAAGAGTTGGTGCTGCTTTTTTGCATTTTTACCTGAATCATTTGCATTCTACCTCTCTGCCTTTGAGACTCAGATTAGGTATCAGATTCAAGAGAAGCCTGTAAGACACAGAGGCATGCTTACTACTTTCTAAATCACCCCTGACTAGAGTTGAAAAATTCATTTATCTTACATAATATGTACTTATGAAAGCATTGTGTCTCTGCAAACATTAGCATTTTTGCCAACTTACAATAAGTCAGTCAAAATGGATCATTCTTTGTATGTGTGTGTATTTTTAAACCTGCCTGCATTTTTTTTGATTTCTGAATGTTTATTTTCCATGGTCTGTTTTTGTTTGTTTGTTTGTTGTTTGGTTTTTTTTTTACTTCATACAATTGATCTTAGTGCCTTGTTTCCAATACCTAGTACTTGTGCTGCAGAGGAGAGACAGAAATAGAACATCAGATCCCTGCTTGGTTAGGAAGGTATTTGTTCCCTTGTGGTGATGAAGAGGGTGACAGCTACTCAAATGTGGTGAGAGAGAAAACAGACATGTGAGGGAAAACCCAAGCCAACTGTCATTGCAAAGACACTGTGATGGTAGAAACCTTATGCACCAGAGCAGGGTAAAGGACTACAAAATGGGTGAAAAAATCATGCATTCCCTCCACCTAAGCTAAAATCCTGTATAAGCATGTGGATCCAGATGAAAATATAGTCTGATCTCAGGTGTCTTGTGACTCCAGGTCTTCTGAGTGAGATAGCTTGCTGCCTTCCTTGCTTTGCTATTTCCTCCTCCTTCCTTGTTCTCCTAGAGGAGGAAAAGGATTTGCTTCCCTTCAAGTTTGCCACACTCTACTTCCACTGAAGTCTTCAATAATTCCCAATTTCTTCTTGCCTAGTTGTTCCCTTTAATAACCTGTAGAGGTATGGATTTCCTCTATTTTTGTACTTCTGAGACCAACATAATTTGAGACCATAAATAATGTTTTTATACAACTGTTCAGAATAATGTTCTGGATTGTTTCACTGCCTCGTTTCTTATGGTTGTTCTCTATAGCCCCATATGGTATATACTGAAAAAGACAATGAAATGCTTCTGAGTAGCTTCCTGTCCTTTTGTATCAGCATTTTGAACATGTTAGCACACTTTGAGTCTACAAATGGCCTCACAGCTTATGGATGTCTTTCAAATACCACAAATAGAAAGAACTTCTGCAGCTTATGTCTTAAAGCTGCAGAAGTTTTGCTGGATGAGTTCAGGGTTTGTTTTGTGTAAGGTCATCTATGATGGGATCTGTCTTAAGACTACTTCTGCAGGGCTTCAGCTAAACCATATACAGCTTCACTCATCAACCAGTGTCTCCTTTGCTACTCCTGTCCAGCCCTGGATGGCACAAGATAAAAAAGGTGAAATTCACCTCTGAGGGTAAGTAATGCCCAGAATGGTTTTGCTGGAGGTCAAACCATGCTATGTCCATGCTATGTGACAGTGTCTGGAAACGGTTAAAGGGCATAGGTTAAATATGATGGGAGCTTTGAGATACCTGCAAAAGGTGTCAGGGAGCAATGAGCCCAGGTTCCCAAATCACACCAGCATCTTTGGGTGCCTAATCACAGGCTGCCAAGGTTTGGACACAGTTTGGTTGTGTTGCTTGTTTTACAACAATGCCTGGAGGCCCCAGTTGGGAACCAGTACATGACCATGCAAGCCAGCATCAGCACTCCCAGAATATTCCCCCACCACATGAAGGAGTAAGTCCTGCCCTGGTTTAATCCACATAGAATATTTTTTTTCTAAGTATTCCCCCTACTGTAATTACATAGAGCTAGCAGAGGTATTCATACAGCTCTATTGAAAGTAGTTTGAGCTACTTGTAAGCCAGGTCCTGGTGAAGGCACCATTGTTCATGCCTATCAAACATCAGCAGATAACTTTCCTGAAGGGACAAAACAACTGCTCTCAAAAGGCTGCCCTACCTAAATTTGCTCAGGCTTGTGTCATGAAAGAAACTTGGGCACAATAGACTAGTTCAGCCTTTGTCAGTGGGGGAAGCTGAATCATGGGTAAAGCATACAAGTCACACAAAATGAAGATCATCCAATATTTGCTTAGTGGTGCTCACACTGCTTTTGTCGGGTGGTGTGTGTAAGAGGCTTGCAGCCCCAGTGAGGTTTCAGAGTAGTCTGGTGTTATTGGGGAGGCCACTGGTATCGTGACTGAGAAGCAGAATTTCTGTGTTTGTAACGGTCTTCTTCTTGTTGTTAAGCAACCATAGATATTCAAAACTCTCCTGTATCCTTGTGGTTTTCTCATGGCTGTAGCCTTGTGTACAGAGCAAAAGGTCTGATAGACTATTTGTCCCACTGTCAGATAACCAGCGAGGTCTGAGTGTACACAAGGAGATGAGACTGGGGTCATCTTGAACTGGAATTTGCACATGTGAAGTCTTTGAATTAGAATAGCCTAAATAACTTCAAATTTTTAAGTTTTCTCAGCTACAAAACAGGGAGAAGATGGATCTGTCCTTATAAAACTTGGTGCTAAGTATTGCTACAAAGTATCTCGTTGTGGCAGTATTTTTTCACTCTTGGCACTAAATGATTTTTTTCTTATTTCCGTTTCTTAAAGCAATTTCATGCCTTGATAAAATACAGTCATTTTTCTATGTTGAATGTAGTAGAGTAGCCACTCTTGAGCAGACCAAATATATTTTGTTCCCTCCCTGTCCTCACTGCAATACAAAATAGCAAAAGTAATTAGTCCACAGTATGGATGAATTGATTAGATTTTTCAGCTTGGGGAACAGATACATTTTAAAATGAGAGCCTCTGGAGCGATATCTCCCTCCCTAGTACAGAAGTTGACTGGAACTCACAGCAGTCTTTAATTTACTGTGCAATTTAACTGAGGCATTTAAACTCCCTGGCTGTGATTTATCATGCACTCTGTTCCACCTGGGCAAAACTGAGCTGTGCAGAGCAGGGGTTCAGCATACAGTGACTATGTAGCTACTCTTCATGATGCAGGGGATCCTCTGGATTGGGCTGGGGTGACAGGAGAGGGGCTAGTCATAGGGATCTGCATGGTGCTAATTCTGTGTTCCACACTGTCTGTCTGCAGTGGAACAGCTGGATATGCAGAGCAGCACAAAGAGCTGTGAGCAGTCTGTTTGAGGGACATCCAGGCCAGCTCTTCCCTGTTCCTGCTCTAGGATGAGCATAAAGGGGGGAACAAGCCTCCCAGCTGTGCTCTGTGGCTTGCCTCAGTACTTAAAGATTGTTGGATAAAAGGTCTAGTAAAGTCCTCACGTTATTCTGTAACTTAAAAATGGTTGAAACTCTGCTTAAGCCAAGTTTTAATTAACTTTTAAACAAAGATTATAAGACCTTTCTCTAGCTAAAGATTTATCTGCCCTGTTTCACTGTGAGCCATGCATTTGCAAGGCAGAGTTTTACACATTCCTGTAATCTGTGGTTTGTGATGGAAAAATCAGTAGACTTGGTTCATCATCATCATCATCATCTTGGTTAGATCAGCACTAACAGGCATTCAGGATAACTGAATACTGGCCCTTGCCAAAAGTTGAATCATAAGAGTTTAATATACTTTCTTTTTTTTTTTTTTTCTCCCCTGCTTCAGGTCCTTTCACTTTTTAGCTCCTGAATTTATACCTAGGCCTCATGTGTCTGTGACTTCTCTCTCCTGCATCTTGTACCAATGAGCTTGGGGTGAGAATGCAAACCTCCAGTTTAAGAACTGCAGTGATTCTGTCCAATTTCCCTGAATGCCCATGTGCATGTGATCAGTGGCTGGGGACACTTTAGAACATCCTGTTTCTCAGGCCAGGCAGTATGATGCCCTTTGAAAATCCCTGTGTCAAGGAAGAAAGGCAGAGGGGAGATAGGAGGCATACTCATGTTTCACAAAGTCCACAAACTGCAGCCAGACTCAAAAGCACTAAAGCACAGCCTGATTGCAAAAGGAATTCAATATTCCATTCCTCCAGAGCAGATGATGCTGATCAAAGAAGCTACATCTGAAAAGACAAACATTTTCTCCTGTCTCTTTCACTTCCAGACTTGAACAGAAAACTATGAAAGATCACTGTGCTACAGCAACTTACCAACGCCCATTTCTGAGTGAAAAATCCTTTATCTGTCAACCTTCCTTTCTTACATCAAATACTAGTTTTTATTTTTAAAAAAAGGGAACACTTAACTTCACTTCTATTGCAAAACTGGCTTGAAGAAGTGTAGGACAAATTTAAAGAAAAAAAAATCCATCAGGAACTGCTAAACAGTTCTACACATAACTGCCAGTGCAATCTCTGTAGAGACATAGTGGGGATGTAACACAGAAATGCAACTCTGTGCCTGCCTTTGTGTTTCCAAACATGTGGTTATGCCTGTGCTGGACCCCAGGCAGTTGCTGCTGATGATGTCAGAGAATGGCAAGGCAGACCTTTGGTTTTTCTGAGGGCAGACATCATGATGTTGTTCCCTGCTACAAGAAAGGGGCAGATCCACCATGTCACCACCTTGCATGTGTCATTGATCCCCTGAAGAACTTACCCTGCACACAGCTTTCAGGAGCTGATAAAGCTGTTGTTGCTCAGCATCTTCTATAGGAAGATCCTGCTGTACTTGCAGAGCAGCTGCTACCTAGGGATGCTGTTCATGGCCACGGCCCCTCTGTGGCTGCTTGAGGTGGATGTTTTCAAACTCCTTGTCCCTCTGTGAGAGAGCAGAGTATTGGAAACCCTTTCATATGGGAGCTAGATATAATCCTCTGGGCCTCAGGAGGACCTTCAGAGAGGTTTACATTCAAAACACCAGTGGTGAAAGTAGAAAAGCATAGAACTGCATCAGATCAAATAGTTGTAATTATAGCAAGCATATTAGACAAAAAACATTGTCATTTATCTCTCTGGGGACACTGCACTTCTTGTTTGAGCCCTATTATTGGCGAAGTATGAGTTCTAAAATTATAATAATTAAAATGATGATTATAAAGTGTCAGGGATTTTTTTTTAATAGCTGGGAACAGTCTGTTCATTATTGAAGCAAAGATTTGGCTTTAAATTCACATCAGTTTAAAAGACAGTGAGAGGGGAAGCATGTTGATGTGAATGCAGTGAGCATGCCTGAGTGCTGAGGCCCCTTTTCATGCTGCAGAACGGATTGTCTTTCTCCTTTGTCAGGCATGGAGAAGGAGGGACCTGTGGTGAAGGACAGTCCTGGATAAAGGCCTGGAAATGTGTCACTGCTTGACTTTCTAGGGCCCTGCTTCTGATTTCTGCTGCTTTGTGAACGCCAACCAGATGGCTGCTGCAGCCCACTGCTCGGATGGGGGACTGGGAATACATTATTCCAGTTTTTGGGGAAGAGACGCTGAGAATGAAAAAATTGAAGAAAAAAACTAGAGGCATCAACAGTTGGAGCACAAGAGCCCTTTAATGTTAAATGCATCTTCAGTTCATCCCTTTACATTGTATGTCTGGTGCTGGAGCTGCTTCTCATTGTGAAGTTCCATCTCTGTCTCAGGGCAGAAGGTGGAGTGCCCCTGGCCAGTGCAGCAGCCTCTGTCACATATGGTAATGTATCTCAAGGAGTTGGCTTTGAGCTCTGTAGGTTGCTAGGGCTAGACCGAGTATCTCAAATGAGAGAGAACATCTTGAATGATTGAGATTGAAAATACTTTACATTTTCATATTGGCTTTACTTTTAGGATGAAGTGGCCCCAAAATATCAGCTATGTCTGTTCTGTGTCAGAAATAAAAGAAAGCTAAGATGAATGTTAGTGTTGGGCGCCTGTCCAAAGCTGTGAGGGAGAGAGGAGGAAATCTGATCTATAGATTTCAAAGAACCCATATGTCTGATCTAGGACTTGTTGTCTGTTGTTTGTGGGATTGGGCCCGCCTCTGTGAAGAAGTGGCTGGGAAGCAGCTGGGGGATGGAGGGGAAGAGGAGGAGAAAGGAAAGGAAATGGGAGAAACATTGATAACTTCTATTTAGTGAATAATACAATGCGTGTAGCAGCACAATGGCCTTTTCTGCAGGCAGATTATCCCAGCCAGAGTCTTTGCTATATTAAAAAGAGGGGGAAAAATAGAGCACCAAAGAAAAGGGAAGGCGGGTTGTACAGCAGCAATCAATGCTGCCCTTTGTGCTGCCTGACATTTGAGGGACTTGTTATCAACAATTGCTGGCTGCTTTATCTAAATGTATCTCCCCAGCTGCCAGGCACAGCACTGATAGGCAGCGGGAGGTGCTGATGGCCCCAGCTGATACTGTGACTGCCCAATTCACCCACCTGCCTTGCTGCCAGGAGCCGACAGGCTTCTGTCACACCACTTCTGGCATGCTTCTACCTACCCTCTAAAGGGGAGAGGACATCTTCCCCCACCACTCATTTTCCTTATCAGCCACTTCTTTGTCTTTTCAAAGGAGAAGGAAGGAAAAAAGACCAAAAAGGGATAGATTAAAAAAAAAAAGAGAGAGAGAAAAGTCAAGAAATGGGATGGGGGGAGATGTGTTAGTAAAAGGAAAATTCACTTTATTTTTTGTTTGTCCTGCAACAGCTCTGTCATTTGCTGCTGTCGCCTTCTTTCTCCTGCTTTACTGCAAAAGAGTGATAAGAATAATCTACTGCTTGGCTGCTAGGTTGTCTCTTAGTGTGGAAAATGCCTCTCTCTAATATTTTCTCTTTGTTTATACAACATATATGTTTGTGCCTACATAATACAGGGAGCTGTATGCACAAGTTTGCATAGTAATACTATAATTTTTATGACTAGAAATTGATGAATGGGCATAAAAGAAAGGTTTGCTTGTAGCATCTAAATCCTGGAGACTGTGTCTGCTATGTTGTTTTGTGTGGGCTTTTTTTTTAATTTGTTTGTTTTTTATTAAAAAAAGAACTGCGTTGCATTCCAGTTCTGGTCAAAAAGTAGCCACTCTTAGGTATGCAAGCTGCCTAAATGCAGTTTAGCTTTTGCGGAAAGGTAACCAGTTATAGACAGATTTTAAAGTACAAAAGCTGTGGATTGGTGTGACCTCTTATTTCAAGGGACAGCTTAAATTATTACCTTTGCTGTTAAAAAGGTTTTGAGGTCTGCGTAGAAATGTCAGCTCATAAGCTTGCATGTATATTTACCTCTTGCTTGGTGCTAATGAAACCATTAAAAATGCAATATGGGTCAGCTGAAAGATTTTCTATTGTCTTGTGATTTCTTCTGAAGCAGCATTTGGAAAAAGAAATAATCCGTAAACACAGTAATACAGAGGCTACTGTATTAACTGATCTGCTTTTAATGACTCTGCCAAAATCTGAACGTAATTAGAGCTCTCAAAAAGAAGATAATTCCAGGAGCATAGAATAAATTCTTATCTATCTCATGTTCAGCTGTCTTATGTTAATTTGTATTCTTAGCATAAGTTTATCAGTTACAGACTTGATTTTAAAGTGTGTGCAAATTGCTACCTATGACCATAATTGAAAGCCTTACATGTATTGAAAATTAATCATCTTGGTAGTATATTATTAGGAAATTCAGGCCCCTTCCCCCCCTCCCCCCCTTTTTTTTGGTTTTGTTTATCATTACTGTCTCAAGAAAAGATTTCTGGCACCATTGACTTTGTATTTCTTCTGCAGTGAGTTACATCTACTTACATCTGAAGACCTAATGAGGACAAACACAAACATGTGGGAGGGGTATTGCAGACCATAAAATCTCTCTGGGGTGCCAGAGCTGAAAAGTACCAATATATCCCTGTTTAACAGAACATCAATATATTAATAAAACGCAAGGTTTGCCTTTCAAAGATGAGACAAAATGTTAGTGCTTCAGCTGTTCAAGCAGTCTTTGATAAAGCTCTGGCTGAGAAAGCAGCATATTAAGAGTCATGCCCTGACCTGTGAACTGGATACCATCAGTTTTTTCTGTAGCTCTTGGTTTTGGCTAGGTCATGGAATTCTTTGTGGAGCCAGTTCTACTCTTCTGTATGTGAAATGGGAACAATTTCACTATGCAGTGTGGAGTGACATTAAACAGAGGCCATTCTGCCTAGCTTCATAAATCATCAAAAATACGACAGAAGTGCTTTTAATTAATAACTGCTTATCAGTGCTGAGTCCATTTGCCTTGCTGCCTGGCCATGCTGAACAAGGGGGGAACACCCTGCACCCGTCATTACCCCCCTGCCCTTCAGAGGTGTAGGCAGCACAGCTCATGGAGCACAAGCTCAGACATGCACATAGTATAACCTTCCTGAGCATTTCTCTTTCTGTGGCATTAGGAAGCCAATTCCTCCCAAGAGCATGTTTATATCAATCTAAAATTCATTTTGGCTGAAATATTTATGATTTTGAGGGGGGCGGAGGGGAGGCAGGAGGTCTGGATGTTGAGTGTGGTCAGATCAGGTTAGCTTCAACTGGCAAGGTTGACAGAAGTAGGAATCTCTGTGTCCCTCCTCCCATATCTAAATGAGCATTTATTCCAAGCCCTTTCTTAATGCTGTAACATAATTCATTAGGACAGCCTTAATGAGCTGGTAATTAGTCTGATGGGAGGGGGTGAGGAAGGGAAATAGAAATGCTAGACAGAGAGAAAGTCGAGCAGGCTGGGGCACCTTAAAGAGCCCTGAGAGAGCCTTTTGTCAACAAAATGGATCAAGCTTGCAGGCAGTAAAACTTTCAAATGACCTTCATGTCAAAATATTAGGCTGCTATTTTTTGCTAGATGGTGGTTTCATAAACATAAAAAGTGCACATATCATTCAGAGTGCTGTAAAATTTGTCTCAAAGATGTGGTATTTTATTCCTTTCCCTCTTTTTTTTTTTTTTGTTGTTGTTGTAAGATGAATATCACCTCTATGCAGTATGAGTGGGGGATGGGGCAAGGAGGATAGCATCTATTACCACAAACTTCTGCTTAGTCTGAAAGTAATGTTAATAACAGCTCATCTTTGTTCTGACAGTTTTGAGTGCTTGCTTTTTCTTTTCACTTTTCTGGAGAAAAAAAGTAAAATACATACATCAGTATACATGTTAGAGACAGATAGCGAGAGATGGTAACATTTTCACTTGTAAAATGAGATGTTTGTTATTTATGGCAAAAGCTAGATTTGAACATTGCTCTGATTTAGAAGACAGATGTGGTATAATAAGTATATAAAAAACAACAGCTCATTTCTGGAGAAGTAAAGCATCAAAACAGTTGGCTATTTAAGTGCTTTTCCTTCTGTGAAATCTTCCAACGTTAAATTTTGACATGGGGTTGGAGGGTAGAGGGGTGACTATTTCCCACAAGGCAAGGAACAGATTACACAAAGCATCCACTCATTTTGCATTGCGCTTGTCTTTAGTCTCCTTCCTTTTCTGTCCTTATCTAACAAGCCCCAGAGAGGTGGGACTTACGTAGCTTGAATAAGTAGCAGAAGGCTGATAAGACATGGCTTGAGTTGAACTATAGGAATGTGCAAGCAGCAATAACAGGGGTAAGTAGCCAACTCAACAAAAGAAAAAAACCAAGGAGATAACAAAAGGGCAGAAAACTTGACTTACTGACCTACTGTGTGATTAATTATTTTTCTGCCATCCCATCATGCCATGTAGAAGTACCTAGCTTTTCCCTCTCTGCATTCTCTCAGCTGCACTTTCCCGTGAACACCTGAATCATTTATCTCTCATGAACAGCCACGACAGGTGAGGCTCTGACAGCCAGGCTTCTGCTGGGAGGCCAAATCTTCACCGGAAAATGGCTGTAGTGATCACACACTTGGGTAAGTGAAATCCAGGCATGGGCTTAATAGATATCTGGCCTAGCTGTCCAGTCATTAGTTTCTGACTTGGTGTAATTGCTCAGTATTTAGACAGACATAACATGAAATATTTCTGATGTGTCTGGGAGTATCAGGACCCAATCCTTCCTGAGGAGTTTCCTGCCCCTTTGGCATGCCAAACTGAGTTGCCTATGGCCAGTTTATTGCTGAGACTGGAGACTGGCTAGGCCTGAGCCCTTGTGCAAAGGGCTGGCTACCTTGGGGATCCATGGTTTGATGGGCTTTCCCTTTGAGGTCTGAAGGCTGTCTTTCCCACATACAACATGAAATTAAAAGCGAAATTTAGACAAAGATGCAAAAATGTGTGATTTCTCCTCATGGACCCAAGCTGCTTTTATTACCCATCACGTGGAAAAGAAAACAACTTGGGCTTTTTCTTTTTTTCCACTTAAAGAATTGATCTCAAGTACTTTGCTAGTGTTGTAGTTGTGCTCCCTCAGAAGAGCTGGATATGGATCACAATGACCTCTGGAGAACAGGTTATTGAGTTAATAAATAAGGTTTTTTGTAATTTATTTTTTAAGCTAGCAGAAAAGACACATTGTATCTCTCAGCATGTAGAATACAGATCCATTCAGAAAGGCTTCAGATGTGATCATTTCAGCATGGGGCAAAACATCGGTGTGGCCCTCCAGTGACACCGAATCCTGCTGGCTGGTAACATCAAAATTACTAGTGAAACGCTATTTCTTTCCCCACCCCTCACCCTTTGTTTCTTCATCCTTTTTGATTTTTTTCTTTTTATTTTCCCAGATACTTACAGTAAGAGGCATAGCGTCTTCTTTCACCATCTAACACTGTGTTCAGGATGCTTTAGGCACACAGTGCAGTAGTAAAGTGCCAAAGCTCAGTAAAGAAACTCGATCAATGGTGTAATGCAATGTTTCTTATACATAATACACCTATGACATGACTCCAAGAAAGTGTCTTCCAAAATCTGCTTTTTACAGCACGGTTGAGACTTGGAAGTTTCTACCACATAAATAACTGGTGAAGCTGAAAGATCTCATTAGTAGAATGTTTGTGTGTGGTTTGGGCTTCTTTTTTAGTGTTTTTATTTCCCAAACCCTGATTTGGGCTGAAGATTTCTCTGCTGAGTGTCTACTGCAGAGTGAAGCTCATCATTCTCAGGAGAAGTAAATTTTGTCATGGTTAAGGGAAAAGTACACACAAAATTCTAGTGACATTCCTTTGGAAAGTCCTACCTTCAGCAGCTGGGACAGTGTGTTTTGAGGGGAGGGGTTCACACTGTTTTTAAGAGGATATCTTCTCCTCCTCTCTCTGATGATTCGACAAATTTAGCCAAATTCTCAAGTTTTTGAAAATCCGCAGCATGTGTTAGCTCAGTAAACTTTTCTTGGGTGGCAGAAAGATGTCCTAAGGAGACAGGAAATAAAGCTGGAGGGCAGAAGGAGGCTGAGAGAGGAGCTCAGACAAAGGAGCTGAAATGCTACTGGGAAGGAGGCTGGGGAAATGTGTATGGGATTGGGCAGGTTTTGAGGAATACACAGGGAGTGGGGCCAGTTTGCCAGGCAGGAATTAATTGCCTGTGTTTAAGTGCCTGAGGAATGGAAGAAGGAAGCACTTTGGTGAAGAGAGGGAGTCTGTGAAGGAGAGGCTGGACCAATTAGAACAGAAATGAGCAAGAAGGTCATGTGTTGTTTCAGTAAATACAGATTTATCTCTGTCTATCATAGCAAATGCCTCCTTCCCTGCTCCAGAGCACCTGGAATAATATCTTAGGTTCTTGAGTTTTAGGATTTGCCCGCTATCAGAAAATAGCCACTGCATAGACTGGCAAAGCCTTCTACCCCTCTGAAAAATCAGAGTCCAAAATTAGTGGCTCCTTTTGGCTTAATATCCCCATGACTTGCCTCTATGTACCGTGAAAGTAAATTAACTGTGGATTAGTGCCAGAGCCATGAGGAACTCACACAGAAGTTAATAGTTCTGTCTTCGTATAGCAGGGACTGACTAATGTGTGGCAGAGGAAGAGCTAGGTGAGTACATAGTGGAATACAAACAAAATATTGAAGAAAAGCAATCTGTGCTGAGGCAAGGGTTCCCAAGGCAAAATATATGATTATATAATTAAGAGTGTTATCCTAATGCGGAGGCAGTGAGTAAAGGCTCTGCATGCATCCTTCATTCCAGCGTGTCCTAGCTCTGCTTTGCCACCTGAATAATGATCTTTAACTTGCACATTTTCTGAGATATATTTATCATTGCACTTTTCACCTACCTCCTGCACAGTGTTGAGTGTCAGCAATTCACTGTACACCATCCCTCAGTAGCAATGTTATTTTTCTAGCTCTGGAAATGCCAAAGCTAAAGTTGCCCACATAACCGCAGCTCTGGTCCCCTGTGTAAACACATTACAAGACAGTCTTTAATTACATGAGCTTTTTTTTTTTTTTTTTTTTTT
>VWZO01013664.1:118218-136440 GCA_013396975.1 Bucco capensis
TTTTTTTTTTCCCCCCTCCCTGCTGCTTGATGCTCAGAGACATCTGGCCATATCATTCAAAGTGTGGCCCAGACCTTATTTACCTCACACCATCCAAACGGTGTATTGAATACAAAATTATTGATTTACTCTTGGGTGTTTCAGCTGTGCTCTCAACAGAGCATTTGAGTACTTTATAGAAACATGTGGATTTGAATTTGCAGCACCCCTGTGAGACAAGAGGGTGATAGTATTCCCATTTTACAGATGGAGAGCTGAGTCACGGGGAGATTAAGGTCAAAGGACCCACTGATTTTGGGGCCCCAGTTTGATGTTGCTGAGTACTTAGTGTTTTTATAGCTCTATATATGTTCGAAGCACAGCTCCCAGAGACTTCAATTACAGCTTCTAGCACTCAGCACTTTGCAAATCAGCCCCCAGGGTTTCAAGTTAGGCATCCAGAAAATGAGGAACACACAGTTAGTGACCACCTGTGGTTTACAACTTGGCCAAATGTATGTGGATTTTCATGGTAATAGCAAAAGGCACCTCTTTTATTCCTGGGTGATTCTTTTCTTTCTCTGTCAAGCCGACTGATCCCTGCAGTAAAACACAGAGTGCTGCTAAGGTCTCTCAGTGGAGCAATCCCACACCTTGTGGAGGAGAGATGCAAGAGGAGGCAACCACTGTCACTCCTAGTAAAACAATACTGTTATCTTTTACCTCATTTGCGACAATAGCTGAATTCACCTTTGCAAAAATTTTGATATGGCTTTTCAGTTTCTAAGATGCAGCAGTTCAACTCACCTCCGAAGTCTTCAGCCTCAACAGTAAAAATGGGCAAAGTTACAGGGGACTGAAAATAAGATTTTATACAGTGGGTACCCTGTTGCAGGGTCTGCTGACTGCTTTACTTCTAATGCTCTCTAGCAGTATCCTGAAGGTGAAGGAGTGATAAACTGAGGCCGATACTTCACTTCTGCATACTATTGATGTACAAAAAGGAGTACCTTTTATCTGTGTCCATCCCGGAGCAGATTTTTGTGGCAGAGTGATGAAATCCCTGGAAATGATGTTTTTGATGAAGACCTTTCTGGCAGACCAGAAATACAGCTATGCAAGTAGCTTTCCTAAAAAGCATTTAAAATTCAAGCAACACAAAGTGGGAATGCCCAGACATAGGTTGCTACCTTTGATAGTATTAACAGTAGAAAAAGCAGTGAGCATAGTAGGGAGGATGCATTATATAAATGAAATAATAAATATGATTTGTTTTCTTGAAATACAGAGAGGTAAAACTGAATTAATCTCATAGTTTTATCTGTATTCCACTCCTTGTTTTCTGTGCTGGCAGATGTTTATGGCTGAATAAAGTGAAACATAGTTGCTGAAATGAGCTGGAGGTTGCTTCAATTTCACAAGGAGAGAAATGCTTGAAATATCAGCTCATAGAATTGTGTAAACTAGGGTGAGCTCCAGTGTGGGGAGATTGGGAGGTGTGATGCACTAAAAGATGAAGATGCTTTGGTGTGAGAAAGGAAAACTACATTGAGACTTGATGCATTGAGAACTGGTGAGGTCCTGGGAAAAGCGAGAAATTCTTTCAAGAGAAGCCAACAAAGCCAATAGAAAGACACAAGTCCCTGGGAATGGACCACTAAGAACATAGAATTCAGCCATCTTAGAGGAGCAATACATACGAAAAAATGGCTGCTCTCAATTAGCTGGGTTTCTTGTTTACTGTGAGTTGATGGTACTGATGATGAGTGTGTTCCTTAGCAGCAGCATATTTTTCCTATCAGTTCTTCTACTGTCGTACAAGAAAACTGAGAATGATTGCTGGTGGACAAAACCAGACTGCAAGGCAGCAGCTCCTCCTGCATTGGCAATAGTTAAAGTCCTGCTTGTATGTTCATGCTTGCTGTTACCATTGCAGGCCTTTAAAGGTACAATGGACTGTTTAGCTCAGTGTCTTATTAACATAAAAGCTTGGCTGTGAGAAGGAAACATTAGACCTTGGAGAAAGCAGTGGATAGATTTCTCCTTACTCTTTCAAAGTGATTCTTCTTGTTGTCTCTGGATTGGAAGGTACTTTCCGAGGAATAACATTTGAGACTATACCTTAAAAATATGTAAAAAGGGAGAGAAAAGATCACTGTAAGGAATGGAACAAGGAAGGAAGCATCTTTCTTACCTTAGTCTGGCTGAATCCTGCTCACCATTTGCGAGTAGCTACCTTATATCAATGAAGGTATTTGCAACAGATGGGTGAGCAGGATTTTTCCTTGGCAGTGTTCAGAGAGCTTAGAGGAGAAGCAGCCTATACCCGAAGGAAATGAAAACAAACACAAAAGAAACTTTGCAGCTTCTTTTATCAGCAGTCCTTTACAGGTCACCTTTAAAAGGTTTGTATTTATGGCATCAGCATTTGAATCTCCTTTCTGTATAATCTGTGTGTAGGCTGAAGCAAGACTATGAGTGCCTGAAAAATGCAGAGGCTAATTACGGCAGTGCGAAAGTAAAATAATGAGAGCTTGAGAATGTGACTGATAAGTACTTAGATAATAGACTAACAAGCAGGGTGTCTGTAGTCCATCAAAGAGCTAGTGAAGGTCTCTATGTCCTCCGCTACTGCCTGAGGAGCGTGTACGGATGGAAAGTATTCCAGAATTGGCATTTAAGGATATACACCATGTACTGAGTGCATGGTGGTATAATGATTGGCTTCACTAAGTGCTTAACCTATGGATAAAGTAATTACTCAATTAAAGTGCAGACTAGATGCTGATAACCAAGGGGGAAATGCTTGAAACAAATGTTTACAAAGGAGAATGGTGTTTGGTTTCTTTACACTGAGGCTACTGCATGCAGTTCAGTTACAAACCCACCAAGCTGGGCTTGCAGTCCTCAGTGTTACATTGGCTTCTGTGCCCCAGCAAGGTGGCATGTTGACTGATGGTGACTGGTGCTTAGGTGTGGCTGGCTTAGGAATGGACAATGTTGCTTTGTATCTTGGAGTTAAAGGGACCATCTGGCTCACATGCTCACATGTGTGATGAGCTGTTCCATACAAGGAAATTGGGGAGCTGAGCAGGCTCAGAAAATAGAGAGAAAATAAAAGAACAAACAAGCAATCCTGTGACCAGAAAAGATTAATAAAAAAAGACATTTTGGCCATTTGGTCATAAATAGCACTGTTCAATAGCACAAGAAATCATGCAGACTGTGCAGGGAGACATAAAACCACTGAATTATGTATTAATATGTCATATAAAAGGAAAAAGTACTGAAGAAATACTGTAGGAAAAATAAATAAAACCACCGTTAAAAGTGAACATGTCCCATTTGGTCAGTTACACCAAACATAAAACAACAGAAATTGTCATTTGGAAGTTAACAACGCTTTTAATTTTACTACTGACTTTTCCATTTTAAGGCATACAAAGGTGTGGTTAGATCATGGACTCAGGAATTGATTTTATGTCTGTGCTCATGTAAATCAGTGGGCTTTTAAAATATATATCTAGATCTGTATCTGTCTGTATTATACGTGTGAAGGAAGAGAGGAAGACAGAAGTTGGAAAACTAGGGATGTGTGAGCTGGTTGATGTTTGATTGGAGCTGATACTCTCTCAAAGAGGCTCTTTGAGTAAGACAGAGCTGAAATCTGCTGGCAGTGGCTGTGCTTCCCAGCCATTGGATTTGCAGAGGCGGGATGCATGTGCACATGGAAAAGTGATGTCCTGCTCACAGCAGCCCAGACTATCCCATAGAGAGGAGACACTGTTCAACAGCTCCCATGGGGGTAGCTTCGCCCTGCTCAGGTGGTAGCTTTGGTTTCACTCCATCACTCAAATATCCCCAGCTTTAATGTGAGACAACAGGTGCTGAGGCTTTTTGGCCTTGTAGAACTATGTCTGGAAGACTGGCAGAGTGTGGGAAAGGGGCTGCCCACGATTACAGAGCTGGGCCAGTTCTGTCAGGGCACCAGGATCGTCAGTTCCGCCCACTGAGCTGCCCAGCATATTAGTGACCAGGCTCTAGCTGCCTCCTTTTACGGAGGGGGCTAGCTGATGGGGCTGTGAAATAGATCTGTCAAGCCTCCACTGCTTGGATCTGGGTGCTGCTTTGGGACTGTCAGCTGTTGAGTCTTTCCCTAGCTGTGAAAGGCAGGGCAGCAGAGACCACAATGCAACATTACCTGGCCACCACCAGCTAATGAGCCCCCACTCAGCTGCAAGTGCCAGGCTTTCCTCTCTCACACACAAACCCCTGGAGTAATTAAAATGAGAAAAAAAAAATGTGGGGAGGGGCAGGATATGGAGGTGAAAGGTTTTGCTAGCAGAAAGCACAAATAACATGGAACCTGCTGTGTTGCTGCTTCATTAAATATGTTGGCCTACTAACGCTTCATTGCAGATATCCTCTTGGTGTATTTTGAACTGCAAAATTCCCTTTGGTCAACTCTGCTGTGATTTCCCTGCTTTCCTTAGTCTGCACACAGTGATGCTGGTAACATCTTTGTTGGAGGGGGAGAGGCTGGAAGCTGTGGTTGTGACAGCTGGGGCAGGGCCAGGTGCTCCAGCACCTGCTCTTGGGGTGCAACTTCCCATCTGCCACTGCTTGTCATAGCTCCTCATCTGCAGCCTGACAGGGCTGTGCTGTCTGCACTGGTGAGAACCCACAGACACCAAACACCAAATAGAGGCAACGAGGCCTACCGAAGCTTATCTTCCCTCGTAGGGATAAATGGAGACACCTGTGAAATGCTATGCAGTGATGTGTCACCTCCACAGAGGGGAAAAAGGACCTGGCTTGGCTTTATCTTGCAAATTCAGAGTCATATCTTCAGGGTTCTTTTCAGCAAAGTCCATCTCTAGCAACACTGTCTTTTGGTACTGTTGCTTTAATTTTAGAAGGGACAGTGTTACAGAACATGAGAGAGGAAAAAAAGAATAGGAGGCAAGTATGTAAATAATCATAATTAATCTGAAGGTCTAATGGCCTTTCTCACTTCCCACTGTAATTTACCATATGTTCTAGTACTTGTGTGAGACTCCCTGGCTCACATATTGTTAGTTTGTGTATGTGTGCACAGGCCTTTGACAAATTTGTGTTTTTATTATGTAGAAGCTAACATTTAGTTTTCTTCTTGTGGGTATGCTGTAGCATATGTTAGTGTTTATGTCACAGGGAAAATGAATCTCTTGACTAGAAGATATCTTCTGCTATTTTAGCAATTTGTTATTTTGACCTTTTTGGTAATGATATTTTGTCAATAGCAAGGGCAAATCTGAGTAGCCATGTAAAGGCTAGTCATTCACTTGTGACCCCCATGGTGTATTATTTCTTTTGGGTCCTTCAGTGGATAATCACATCCAGGCATGATTCAGGCAGTCAAGTTGAACTGGAGGGAAATGATTTCTTAGAATTAGTTATGAAATGGGAAGTGTGGGGTTTTTTTCCCATTTCAGTTGGAAAAACCTCTGTATAGCCAGGATGCTACATTATTTTTGTTTGTTTGTTTTCTGGATATATGTTGCTCTTTACAAATATTTTTCAAGATAATTTCATTTTTAACTTTGTCATGGCAAAATCTTCAATATTTTCAGTGGGAAATATGTTTACAGCATTTATATCTGTTTTCTTCAGGGCAATTTAAGAGAAGCCCACAATATGTTATTACTGGACTAAGGCCAAGAGATAAAATGCTGTGATTTTCCTCAATTAATGAGAAAAAAACCCCAAACAATCTTAGTTCTAGCAGAAGTTTGAAATGTTTTTAAATTTGGGGTCTAGTTTTCATCCAGAAGCCCATGTGGGAAATGTCAAAAATTCTCTGAGTTCCAGTGTACCTGTACTGGGCATAACATCTGAGCAAGCCCTAATGGTTGCCACAGTAGCCAAACCAAGAAGGATGTCCCCTCAGTGGGCTACTCTTGTGTCTTTAGATTGAAGGCTGTCCTCTGTGGTCCCCAGGCTGAAGAGAGCAAGCACAACTTGGAGTAGTTCTCTGAGGCTGCTCCCATGTTTGGAAAAGCCATCTGCATGTTAAAGGGAGTGGTCTGTCATTTTTTTTTTGTTTCCATTAATCTCATTTTACATCCCTCCCATGTGCTCTGGGCCTGGCCCTTTCTTTTTTTTTTTTTTTTTAAAATATCTGCCTTTTTTATTCACAGAAAAATCTGATTTGATTATCTGCAGTCCTATGACTTTGTATGCTGTGTTCAGGTCAGATTCAGTAATTATTATCTATAAGTTAATAGCTGTGGGATTTTATGACCTCATGTCTCAGGCAATGTATTTGAATTTGCAATGAACAGTGACAAAGGCTGATTTTTGCCTGTGTGAATATCAGGTTCCGCATTTGAAGAGCCATGAGTATTGCTGCTTGTGAGTTCCATGCAAACCAAATTGGGAAAATGCAGGGAAATCTTTTAAATTCAGAAATAAAGTCTCCTTGGACTCCGTATGACAATCTGTATGGGAAATTTCCTTTTTTTTTTTATGCAACTTCACACTGACAGCAATGCATACATGTCTAAAGCTATGCTCTCTGTGTTGACAATAATGGGACATATTATGATTGAAGTCCAAAATAATAACTACTATGAGAACTAGAAAAGAAATTATGGCTGAAATGTGCTTTTAACCTTGATGTGACAGTATTTACAGAGCTGATGTTTCCTGAATCTCTGCAAGCAGTGTGTTCCAAGGCTACTGGACATAATACAAAAAGATTCTGACACTTAATGATTTATAGCACTATAGTATTTCTGTATAAACTGTAGCCCAGTATCTACCGAGTACAGAACATGACTTAGGCAACAGGGAACCAAAACCTTGTTTAGCTATATGGAAGCCTAAATTAAAGTACTGCTTTAAAAATCAACAAGATCTTAAATGAGTCTTGTAACCAACTCAGTAGTAAGTGAAAGAATTTGGATATGAAGGGGGGATTTTTGACCAGCTTTAGGCTGCACTGAAGTTGGGACAGTTGGATTCTATGCAGCTTCCATTCCAGGGAAGCCCGTGGGAAAAGATGTATTTGTAATCTGGTAACTGTCTCTGTTTCCCTTTTTAGCTGTTTTGTCTCTTTGGCTGCTACATCAGAAGTAGATTTTTGTTTGTTTCCAATCAGTTTCACTGTAGCCACTCCTTCAGTGCTCTCTGATGTGATACTAGGAGAAAATCTTGCTTCCAAATGATTTCCCAAAAATGTCAAGAAAACAGACAGGCACAGTCTGAAAATCACTTGGGGTCTCCTGTGGCCCCTGGTGCGAGAACTGTGCCGACAGCAGAGGGAGCATTAAACTCATTGCCCACGGGAAAGTGTGGGGAGTGATACCCATGNGCTGATGAGGAGTGTGGGTGGAGCCCTCCCTGGATCTTTGTTCGTGAAGCCTAGCCATACATACATACAAGAAAACAGAGAATTCAAGCTTCCCTAGCATGAAACCATCCATATGCATTCTAACTAGATTAGGTTTACTTGGTTATGGGTTTGTTTCCATTTAAGAAGTTTGTTGACCTACTGAAATTAAGATGACACATGCTGTCCTAACTGACATATAGTGGAATGCCGAGATGAACTTTCTGTGTTAGATGGGCAAAAATACACATGGGTGAAAATATCTGCACAACTATGACAATTTTCTGTATGGTGGATGGCTAGCATTCATTCACATTGTGAAAGAATGAGAAAGTAAACAAGAGGCTTAATTTTTTTGTTATGAGAATTCTCCAATTGTATTGGTTTTTTTCTTACTTAGATGCTTACTGACACATACCACAAAGATGGGGGATGTTTGCCTAGGAAAGGCAGGACTATTTTGTGAGTAAAATACTAAGGAAAAGGACCAGACCTTAGCTTTGGAAACTCTCTCCACCATTCATTCTCCAGTGTCTTCAAAGCACTTTCCAGGTGCTGTAAGGCAACAGCAATTAATAATGCACTGTCACAGCTTGCTCAGCCTCTCCCTCTTGGATACACACCAGCCCACTGTGGGTGTATACCCCAAACTGGAGCCATGTGTCTTCAAGCTGTCTTAATCTGTGCAGACTCCAGGGATTTTCTCCAGTCTGAGTTTCTAGGAACATTTTTATGGCATGGACTGCTTTCTGAGCTGAATCCCAGAAGGACGGAGTTGTTCTTTTCCTAATATCTGCACCCCTGTGTTTCAACGATCAGCTCTATTAGCTTTCCTACAGGAAAAAGGCTGCCCTGCAATACAAATAAATGCTTTCTGATCTCCCTCTCATGCCTGAGTCATCTCCTGTTTTCCCTCTGTTCTTCAAAGCCTTTAGAGAAAAGTGTTTCTTTCAAATTTTGTTCATCCTAGTCAGGGTCAATGCTGGTGCTGATAGTCCTGAGTAAACAGCCTAGCCTGAGGCAGAGATGTAACCACCACTCCAAAACCAAACCAAACAAAACAAAAACCCAAACAAGGCAAGGCCATACATGGAGGAAATACATGCAAATATTCATGAGAGTTTCAGTGTACAAAAAATCCAGGATCTCAAAGAGAAATCACAAGTTGCACCTCAATTTCTTGGTGCATGGCAGAGAGATACTTACCCTGTGTCTCAATATTAGTAACTGTGTGTGGTGGGTTGACCTTGGCCGAGTGCCAGGTACCCACCAAGGTTCTCTATCATGTCCTCCCACACACACCTTCCACAGCATGACAAGAGGGAAAAGAATGGGATAAAAGCAGCCCGTGGGTTTTGGTAAAGGCAGTTTAATAAGCAAACAAAGAAAGGCAAGGCTGTGTGTGCGAAGCGAAGCAAAGTAAAATTAAGCTTTAGTCTCTATTTCCCATAACAGGTGCTGTCCAGCCTCTCCCAGGAAGCAGGGCTCCAAAATGCATAATGGTTGTTCAGGGGACAGACATCTTCTTCCCACAGATGCCCTCCTTCCACCCCCTTTTATTACTGAGCTGACATCATATGGTATGGAATAGCCCTTTGGTCAGTTTGGGTCAGCTCTCCTGGTTGTGTCCCCTCCAAAGATCTTGTCCACTCCATCCCCTTGATACTGTGCCAGCCCTGCCCAGCAGCAGTCACAACACCATGTGTTATCTTCAACCCAAGGCATAGTGCTTCTGAGGACTGCTATGGGGAACATTAACTCCATCTCAGCCAAACCCAATACACTGTGTTTTTTATAAAGACAGGTTTTTCTATGCTTTCTGAGCACATCTTGAATAGGTTTTGGGTTGTTCTGAATAACCAGCTATATCAACACAACAAACTGTTACATATCTCTACTTCTGTAGAAATACAGTACATGCTGGTAAGCTGGACTTACTAGATGCTATTTAATGCTGTTAAGATATTCTTATGTGGGCTTTCTTCTGGGAAAAATCCAGCTTTCTATGGAACACAATGCATTTGAATTGGAACAGATTGTCCCTCCTCAGTCCATCAGTAAAACAATTGTCGTAGCTGGAAATAGCTCTCTCTAACATCTTTAAGCCAGAAAGATCTGAAGTTGACAAAGTGTTTGTGATATCTCTTGTTTCTTGCTATTTTTCTTGATAACTAGGCTCTGGGGAAAAGTCTTCAAATCCTTAAACAAGCTGAAAAAATCACTCATTCTGATCTGCATTCCTCAGTGAATACTCCTCACTGCTTGCTTGGCACTTGTCAGAGGAGGAACTACACATGGGACAGCAATGGCTGTTCTACCTGCAGAAAGGGCACTAACTGTGGAAAAGAGCCCAGTGGCTGCAATGACTGGGAGGAGGGATTTCTGTTCCTTTGGTGAAGCTTCATTCGGTTGTGCAAAACAAAAGGTACATTTCCAGGAACATCTGGAAGGCTGCCTTGTCTCAAAAAATGAATGTGTCTTCCATATTCTTGTTTCTTCCTGTTCTGAGAGCAAAACTGAGGGATCTGTATAGTTGATGCTTAATCGTTTGCACATCAATGTCGGATGATAACCATTTTTTACCACTCCAATAATAAGTATAACTTCTATTGTTTGGCACAATATAGGTAAATGTTCCTATTTTTGCTTTTTTTATGATCTACCTAAACTTTTATGCCAAATTTGCTACCATGAACTCTGAACATAAGTTTGGTTGTGGTCCACTTAAACACAGCATATATAGCAACTGCAAAACGCTTGCTTAACTTCTTACTGCACATGTGCTGGTAGAATAAATGAATCACAGTAACATTTTGCATCATAGTTGCACCTGCTAGCTGAGGATCACGAAGCATTTATGAAGTAACTAGATTTACTCTGACTATATTTTGCCAGGTCTCTTTTTTTTCCCCCAGTTTGTATAAGATTTCCATGAATAATTCCTTTTATAGATTTGAGCTTTTTCTGTTTGTCAGGAGTCCAGTCCAGCACTTTGTCCACGTCATTGGTGGTTCTTGTAAGGTATTATTGCTGAGCAATTCTTGATCATTATACTGATCCTGCTGATCATATGCATAAGTAACTCAATGTGACCAGAGGACCCAAGTTTAAAAATCACTGCTCAGTGATCTTTCAATTAGAGTTAGTTATAAATTAATATTCTTTATAAACTATTAGTAAAGAATACTTGCCTAAACTTTACTCTTAAGGGCATGCCTAAAATTTAGGATATAGCATGAAAAAGGAACACAGAAAGTGTGCACATTTTTTAAATTTTGGGGCTATTTGCGTAACAATATTTATGAAACCTGTGCTAAGAATTCTCAGGCCCAAGCATGACACTGCTTGTTTTTCCTTTGATTTTTTTAATGTCATGCAGCAGGTTTGTGACAGAATGAAGTTGGAACAGCCTTCAAACTAAAGCTCTTATCACTGGACAATAGTTCCTCATCTGGAAGGGCTGGAAGGAGAACAGATGGATACAGAAAATACACAAGGAAATGTTCCCAAATCTTTCTGTGCACATCCAGGGCTTGAGATGCATTAGGGGCTCAGCAGTGCAGGTATTCTCCAGGCAATTCTCCTGCGCCACTGCTGAACTTATCCTCCAGCTCTTACTGCTGAAGGAGTTCTTTCAGTTTACTTCTACCCTTTTTCACCCACGGAGATGCACAGACAAAGCACATCATTAAAAACTCTGGAGTGCTTGAACATTTCTGTAAAGGAAAAGATGCTGGTTAGTAACAATACCTCACTGCAGTCATATATGTATGTGTGACCTCGACATGTATCAGAAACCTCAGAAAGCTGTTCATAGTAATGCTTCTCATTTTTCCTGGAGGCAGAGAACATACTAGCAGTTCAGATTTTAGAAACTGCTTTAAATTGGAAAGAGTCAGTGGACCAAGCTGCATTGTGCTGCAGGTGAGTAAAGCTCCTTTGAAAGAAGCGCTCACTCCCTTCGGTGATTTTGTTCCTGCAGAAGTGAATTTGTTCCACTGTCCCTGGCTCATGAGATCACCTTCTCTTTTCCTCATCTCTCTGTCTCTCTCTTTCTTTCCCCTTTATGTCTTAATTCACTGCTGTCATGATTTATACTAGCAATACAATGTGCAAGACATGAAAATCTATACATCTATCATACTCCTGTCTGAACACTAGGACATGACATTTCAAAATTATTTTTTCCCTATACATTTATCTTTTCTTCTTTTTTTTTTTTTTCTTTTTCTTTTTTAAGGAGACACTGTCTTCTATGGATTGAAGTAGGCTGAAGATGGTCCAGGACCTCTACTATCCTATTTAATGTACTCCATGTGGGTCATGGGGTAGAGAAAAGGACAGAAGCACAACTCTGTTGTCGTTCTCTGTTTATTAATTTGGCTAATGTTGTGGAGCTAAATATTTTATGATTCTTGCAGAGATGAAGGTACGTACATGTAGCATGTTATCCATATCAGTGGCAATTTGAGGTTTTGTGTAAACACAAATCATTCTTTAGGGAAGAATAAAGATCTGTGATGGCTAGTTCCTGCAACTGCCTGATCTCGTGACAGTCCCACAGGGACAGCTGGTTGTAATTAGTTCATTTATTATTGATTCAGTCTTTGGACAATTAATCAGAATTAACTGGGGTTCAGTGGTTCTTTAGAGGTGTGAAAATGTGTACGTAAAAGCTAGGATTTTCTGAGTGTGCTGAAGAAAGCATGAGGTGAGCACTGTCCCAGGAACAGAATGCAATTCTGCCTCTTTCAAGGTTTGGAAACATAGAAGATTTTTGACAATGTTTTCTGTACTGATCTTCACTTTGCTGTACAATATAACTCTGAGAGAGGTTGAGCATAAATGACAAAATGCATTGAAAGAAAGGGTTCTTAAAAAAAATTTCCAACCCAATCTTTGATCTTTCTTCTGTGGTCACTCCCTCTGCAGGCAAAGTCCTACCTCCCAGAAGCTGTAAGGCACTGGAGCCTGAAATTAGTTGTGTGATCTTATTACTGCAGCCCTTGTGCTTTTTTCCATACATCCACATATTGGTAGTTACTCTTGTTTTTTATAATTTAATTTTAGACATAACATAATCTTGTTGGAGTAAATGCTTGTGTCGCTTTGTGTTTTTGTCTTTCTTTTTAAAAAACATGAGCAGTAGTGTTTAAATGCTAGATAAGAAAGTTAGTGTAGTATAAGGATCAGATATAAACATGTTGAAAATCCTTTAACACTTAACATCTGCTAAAAATGGTAAAAAATTTTGACTGAAAAAAGAAAGTTTTGTCATACCTGGGATCTGGTTTGAAATAGTTTTTCACGTTTTGGTTTTTTTTTTTGCTATGTGGAGCTTCTGAACACAATGAAAATTTATATTTTGTTTCCTCTGATATCCATGTGTTTAAGGAATGAAATCTTTTTTTAAAATGAGTTGGGAAAATAAACTATCATCTATCTTCATTATAGAGCATTTCCTGCAAAAGTTTTTAATGTGCATTTTTTCATGAAGAAATTGCCTCTTCTCCCCATTCACAACTATTTTTTAGTAACTTAAAATAGGATCGGAAATATCCTGAAAAAGTAATGTGTGATTTTGCAGGCAGCATGACGGAAAAATTATAAAGGAGAAAGGCAGACAATCGATTAATACTATAAAAAAAGAGATGTTGCTAAATCCTGAATATCTCCTGGATGTGCATTAATCCTTTTCATGTTAGATCTAAGCTAAGTACTAATTTTATTAGCAGCAGCTAGTCTAAAACTTTAATATATAGTAATGTGGAGAAAGTCGATGTCTGTTATTGGAACAGGAGTAATTAGTTCAGTAATTAATTGAATCATGCTTGAGGTTTTTTCAGTAAAGGTATTTAAAATTAATACGTTGTTCTTTATCTCATCATAACAAATTGCTCAAAGACTGTATATGTTACATTCTGCTACTGACATATGGACACAACCTTATGTCAGTAATACAGTGGTTAACATCTACAATTAATCAATTTAGCACACTATCCCATCCAAGTTGATGAGCAGAACCAGATACAGTTTGAAGATTTGATACATTCTCCTGTATGTATGAATTTTCCTTTAAGGGAGGTGGGGATGCCTGGGTGAAGAGGCTAAAGTTTTGTTGAACTTGTCCCATTTTTGAGTTAAAGTACCCTGGGATGTAATTAGGACTGAGGTGTTGATCTATTATAAAATTATTTACAATGACATGTAGTATTTGAGATTAATTTAGCCATAAGTCTTGTTGTCCTAAAGATTTAAGAGTAACATTTCAGAGTCCCAACTATGTATTTAATTTGGATTTAATATGACAGTTATTTGTTCTGCTAATAAAAGCCCCATTGCATATTAAAAACATTAATTGAGGAGTATCACAGATGTAATAGATTTATAAATCTTTGATGAAAGCATTTTAAAGCATCAATTGCCGTTTACAGTTACTGTAAATATATTAACAGCATCAACTATCTACTTAGAAGTCTAGCAGATTTTGTCCAATTCAGAACAGAATGCTTCTGGTGCTATGGCCAGCCATCTCCATTGAGCTTTTTAATACAATGTTTAAATTATGGTCTTTTCTCTACTGTTTGTAGGTAAAGCCACTGTGGTCATGCATTTGCTTTGCTGGTCTGTGACAGAAACTGGTAACTGTGTACTGACTGTGAAGATCATTGAGCGATGCCTCCTTGCGAAACAAAGATATTTCAAAACAGACGTTTCAGTCTCTTCTGGAGGCTGGAAGTCTTTAGTTAGGTGTTTTTATATTTGCATATGCCTACTGATTGTATCATTCAACTGAGTGGTAATGTGCAGAAAGTTGCTACAGCTTCATTGCAGCCTGGGCCGTCCCACTGCCCTGCTTCAGCAGCATTCTCTGTGCTCTAGACAGAACATAATTAATCCTAGAGATAGCTGTCAGTGTTGCGTAGCTCATAATTTTCCGTGAAGTATCTGCTGGGCAAAGGCTCTGGCTGCGCTAATTGACAAGGACTATGGGAAACGTTGGTGGAGTCTTTTTGTGGACTATGCTAAGCTGATGTCCTGTGCTCCCATTCTTATGTTTTTGGACAACGTGGTTTATGACCCAACTTGCAGAACAGTGGCTGACAAGTTTGACTTTGCAAGCCCCTCAGTTAGGCATACAAGAAGAAGGAAGGAGAGAAGGGAGGGAGGGCGAGAGGGAGGGCTATGAGCAGTGAATGCTACAGGCTTTGGATAGTGTGGGATGTTTTCCTTCTGTGTGTATATGTGCAACATTTTTAGTCAGTTGACTTTATTGTGAGATGGCAGTCAGTGTGAGGGAGGATGTGCTTTGCCAGCGCAATAGTCATGTGCTTTTCTTTGAGCTTTTAGGGAGATAAGAGAGTGGACTATATGGCTGTGCTATTCTGGTTCCAGTCAAACTTGTCCTCTGCTTTCTGCTTTGCACAGAAAGTAGCCCTCTGGCTTTGCTGATCACTTAATGCCTCAGCAATACCCTGTTTTATTATTCTCCTACTACTCCTGTTCAACCAGCTGAGCGAGTTTCAGGAAGGCACCAAACTTGATGTGATGACAGCAGCATTCCCTAGTGCACTTCAAGACACTGGGCAGGCAGTACACATGGTCTTGCTTGAGGGCTATAATGCAAACTTGTAGCAGGATCTAGTAACAATGTATTATTTCACTTTTCATTCACAATCCTTCCAATCTTTTGATATTTAGCCTTGGGGCAGATTCAGTTATATATCCAAAGATACAACTTTACATTGAATTAATGTGTATCACTTTGTCAGTTAAGAAGTTAACAAAAAAGGAATAGGTGTCACTATTTTGCTTATGGAGGGAATTTGACGATGCACTGAACTAAGCACAACACACTTCCAGAATCTTAACTAGTTTGATTGCACCATCGCTGCTGTTATTTCGACAGCCCCATACTCTGGTATCTGGCATAATTGGATGCAGCAGCCAGCAGGTATCAGATGTCAGTATGAATTGTCTCCTGCTGCGTGAGCACTGACTATGAAATTGATTTGCTGTCTTCTTTATGCAGTTTTGTAATGAAAGTCATGTAAAGTCCCAAGCAGACAAATTCCATATTTGTGTACATACAGTTAAAATAAGCATATATATATATAACAATTACAGAGGGGAAAATATATCAACAGGAAAGTAGTATAGCACCATCAGGCCCTGCTTCCTCACATGTAGTTGTGGTGGCAGTCACCCCTGTGTTTCTGAAGAAACTGAGCTAAATCAATAGCTGGAAACCTATTTCTTTGGGTACTTGTATGGATCAAAAGCATAAACCATGAGAAAGAAGAACACTTCCATGAGTGAATTTATATCTCTATTTTACTCACTGGTGATAACAAGGCAAGAGAGAGACACTTTGGAAAGCAAGTCTCCAACATGGAGCAAGTTTTCCCCTGATTTGTCACTAGGATGATTGAGACTGCTAAGACAAAAAAGTTCTGAACAAAGTCAATGGCAAATTTCTGTTGATTTACTATAGCTAGGATGTTGCCTTAGGGCACATTAGAAATAAAACAACTGTCTCTCAGCATGTTTGAGATGCTGTCATACAGATAAATTTCACACATATAAAGGTAGTATCTGTGGGACGAGGATCTTGACCACCAACATGAGGAACTATAAGGGAGGATTACACCAGGTATAAAAGCAGTGCCATCATCCTAAGCCTTGATAAAAGCCTTTGAGCCTCTTTAAGGACTGCTGACATCTAGGTGATGGCAGTAGGAACACAGGAGGCCAGACTTTACTTGGCTGGATCTGGCATCTCTTCTCCAGCAGGTTTGCAACTGGCTAGGAAACAACTGTGTTTATGGGCCTTTTCCCCAGCTTGAGGCAACACTTCACCTGGATACAAGAAGGCTTAATCAGCTCTTACTGTAATCAAATTATTTAAGATTTTTCAAAGAGCAAACAGCAACAAATTCCCTCCCTAAGAAATCGGGGTTAAAACCCTTTTTAGCAAAATCAGCTTGAGCATTGATTACTGAGCTTAGCCACATTTTAGGCAAGTGTAATGGAGAAAAACAGTCCCAACATCTGGTTCAGTGGGGACCAAGTCCAGTGTTTAATTGTGTTTTTGCTCAGACACCCAGTTGCATAGCAATAAGGGGGAGCATATGATACAATAATATATATATAGCATAGGTGGGGCCTAACCTTTGACTGGAGGCCAGCTAGTCTGGTATTCCAATCTTGGTGCTGACACGAAGGCAGCTGGTAACCTTTGGCAGGTCACCTGAAGTTCTTCCTGAATTTCAGAACCTCTGCTGATGAGAGATCAGTCTGTAATTGTCTTGGGATTGACTGTTGTCATAATATGATTCAACAGGCCATTTCATACACAGCCAGATCACAGTTGGCCAGAAAAATTTTCTCCCCATACTGGATAAGCACTAGATAATTTCCAGGGATCCTTTACTGCTCAGAGGGCAGTTTTCCCACAGAAGCAGCAGTAATCATAGATTCATAGAATGGCCAGGTTGGAAGGGACTATAAAGATCATCTAGTTCCAACACCCCTGCCATGGGCAGGGATGCCAATCACTAGACCAGGTCACCCAGGGCCACATCCAGCCTGGCCTTGAACACTGCCAGGGATGGGGCATCCACAACCTCTCTGGGCAACCTGTTCCAGTGCCTAACCACTCTCCGGGTAAAGAACTTCCTCTTAATCTCCAATCTAAATTTCCCCTCCTTCAGCTTATAACCATCCCCCCTTGTCCTATTACAATCAGATCATCTAAAAAGTTTCTCTCCTTCTATTTTATAATCCCCCTTTAGGTACTGGAAAGCTGCTATAAGATCCCCTTGAAGCCTTCTCTTTTCCAGGCTGAATAACCCTAACTCTCTCAGCCTATCTTTGTAGGGGAAGTTCTCTAATCCTTTAACATCTTTGTGGCTCTCCTCTGGACTCGTTCCAACAGGTCCACATCGTTTTTGTGCTGAGGACCCCTGAACTGGGTGCAGTACTCCAGGTGGGGCCTCACGAGGGCAGAGTAGAGAGGCAGAATCACCTCCCTAGACCTGCTGGTCATGCCTCTCCTGATGCAGCCCAGGATGTGGTTGGCTTTCTGGGCTGCGAGTATATATTGCTGGCTCATATCCAGCTTTTCATCAATTACAATCCCCAAGTCCTTCTCTGCAGGGCTGCTTTCAATGAGTTCCTCACCCAGTCTGTACTCGTACCTAGGATTACTTCTACCCAGATACAGGACCTTACATTTTGACTTACTAAACTTCATTTTGTTCTTATGGGCCCACATTATTGAGGTCCCTCTGGATGGCATCCAGCTCTTCTGGCATATCAACCACACCACTCAGCTTCGTGTCATCTGCAAACTTGCTGAGGGTGCACTAGAAACCCATGTCTAGGTTGTTACTGAAAACATTGAAGAGCACCAGTCCCAAGACAGAGCCCTGAGGGACACCACTCATCACTCATCTCCAATTAGACAAAGAACCATTGACCACAGNAGCCAATTCCCTCAGGACCCTAGGATGTATGCTATCAGGGCCCATAGACGTATTCTGATCAAGTTTCAGTAGGTGGTGCCAAACCTGTTCTTCACATAGAGTGGGAGGCCCTTCACCCCCCAACACTTATCTGGAGCTACCAAGTCCTGGTCATTGCAGGAAGTTTGGCTACCAGTAAAGACTGAGAGAAAGAACTCATTGAGCAGCTCTGCCTTATCCGTATCACTCATGACTAAATTTACTTCCTTATTCAACAGAGGGGGAACACTCACCCTGACCTTCCTTTTCTGATTAATATACTTATAGAACCCTTTTTTGTTATTTTTTACATCCCTCGCCAAATTCGGCTCCAAATGTGACTTGGCCTTCCTGATCCCATTCCTA
>VWZO01013671.1:0-22992 GCA_013396975.1 Bucco capensis
CCAGCCAACTTGCTCCCCAGAACATTCTTGCATATCTGAGATATCTGAGAATAATGATGCTTGGACCACTGAAAATAGGATGGGCATGAAGTAACCCTTTCTTTCCTTTATTATACCAATTTCTGGTCATCTAGAAGAATAATGACACCCTGATTCAGAAGATACATTTGAGGGCTACCTATTAAACATAATTAACTATATTTAATCCTACAAGTTTTCTTCTGAACCCGTTTGCCCTTTTGACTTGAACACTACACTTTGGCATTGTGGCAAATTTCTGCACAGGAACTACTGATGTGCAGGCTGGTTATCATAGCTTTAAATCATGACCTAATGTTTTTTCTGCTAGTTCTGCCAATATGACTCATTCTTTATTTGGATCATTCGCAAGACACGTGAGCTGGATCACCGCAGTAAACTTCAGAAATCAAGGAATGATGAGACACATTCACAGAGATAAACCTAGGGCAGATGTTGTGTCCTTAAGGATGTCTGGTTAGTCTTTCTAATTTATGTCTATCAGCACAGAAAATCAGATGATGGGAAAGTCTGCTTAAGAACAAAACTGAGAAAAATCTTTATGCAAAAGAGGAAGCAATCGTCAAAACTTGTCAATGTAATTATGGGCTATACACATACTTGCTGGAACAGAACGACTTTAAATTACGCGTTTAATATGTGCTTCAGCCAATAGCAAGCACGGTTAAAATCTATCTTCATATCTTTTTGCTTTGACCTTATTTAGTGTTTCCACAGTTCAGTAATCTCTGGAGGAGAGAGGAGGATAATTTTCTCTCTCTGTAACAGATTTTTATAGTGTTTTCTTGATTATCAGAGAATTAACAGGAATTGCTGCTTCCAGATATGGGCTACCCCAGGATATTACAGATGTTGACAGTGTTAGAGATGGGGGAGGGAAAGTGTAATTTTAAAAGGATAAAGTTTAGAAGTTCTAGAGCAGTGACAAATTTTTGCCTATTTCTGGATGATGAACCATAGAAATCAGCAGGACTGTGAGGAAAGCTATACTCAACTGAGACAAATAAAATATGTTATTTAAAAAACTAAAGTGAAAAACCTGGGAAAATAAAGGGAGAAGACAAAAGAAAATCATCCAAGGACTCCTTATAGGAATCAACGTATTTTGCTTGTCTTTCTTCTATAAAGACTAGAGGAATGCCACTTATCATGTGGAGTAAGATGTTCTGCTCGTGATTAAATTGCTAGATAGTGTGTTGGTAGGTCACTATTTTATGTTGACACTTGATACTCTTCGTTGTGTCATGGTGTTCTAGCCTAACCACAGCCTCCCACTGGAAATCCCCATTAGGCAATATTTTCCCCTTCCTTTATTCC
The DNA here is from genome assembly GCA_013396975.1 of Bucco capensis. Classification (NCBI taxonomy): domain Eukaryota; kingdom Metazoa; phylum Chordata; class Aves; order Piciformes; family Bucconidae; genus Bucco; species Bucco capensis. Next base: position 1,357 of record VWZO01013671.1, read on the forward strand.
TTTGACATTGTACAAAAGCAAGATGGAAGTTATTGCTGTTTTTCAAGCCACTTGTACAGAGTAAAAAAATTGAAGGAGCAGCCACCAGGGAAGGACCTAATCATTACATAAATAGTTATCCTTCCCTATGTTCTTTTCTATGGCCCTTGGAGCTAGGGACTGAGCCAGGCTCATGGCACTGGGATGAGCATGCATGAGCAGGGGATGGGATCCACCAGCTTCTTGTTTGTTGCCTCAGTTTAACAACCCTGATTACCTGATCTAACACATCAATGAAATGCTATCTCTTCCATTAATACTGTCTCTTTGATTTAAAATTTTGCTCTGTATTCTCAAAGAGCTGCCCAGTGGATCACCTGCACAACCACAGCAGCATGGTCTGAGACATGACCCTCTTGCAATATCTCTTCCTCCTCTGCTGTTAGTTTGGTGTGCAAAAACCTCAAATCCCCATCCTGATTTGTAGAATGATGGGTATTAGGTTGAAGATGTACTAAAAGATGCTACTGCTTCTCTATGTGTCTGTTGGTGCATGCCCAGAGGAGTAAGGTGCTAATCACTGCTGCTTGCTCTTAGAAGAGGATCCCACCTCTGAGTGGAAGTTTTGAAGTTTCCAGAGCCTTTGAAGCTGCTTCGGGATGGAGGAGGAGAGGAAAAGGAGTGATGAGGAAAGCACAGAAGACAGTAAAGGATAAAAGTAATGATAGCTCTGTATGCTGGGGATAAGTGGCTGTGGAAGCAGTGACAGGAACCTCAAAACCTGAATGATCTCTTACTGTCTTACAGCTGCTAAAGAACAACCTGTAGATGAAGCATAGAGCTCAGTGCAGAAAGCTGTTACTGAAGCTTTTTGGAGGCTAATTCATGGAAAATAGCTGTTACAGTGTTCTTGGAGTGGAAACACAGAGCTGTTGTGCAGAGAGGAAAACTAATGGAAACCAAAGTCCAAGCATTCTGATGAAGGCTTTGCAGAAGACAATTCAGGGAGGACTGTGAAACCTTCTAGAAAATGAGTATTGAATAATTTCAACAGAGGGTTAATTTATTGTTCTGCAAGAGTGGACAACTCACCCAGAAGTGACCCAGCAAGCAGTGAGTCATCCACAGAAGCAGCCCTCAGCCTGGTAAAATTTCCATCCACTATCCAGCTTTGCTCAGGTCATATATCCAGTTACCCTCATTTTACCAACCAAAGTTATGGATTCAAAAACTATGAAAAAAACCCCAACACACTCTTTCCAGGAGGGGAAAACTAAACATAAATTCTTGAACTCTGTGACAAGCCCTTCAGGCATTACTTGCTGGTTAAAATGCTTAATCCTGAAAAAGTCCCTGCTTCAAAGAACACTGAAATTGGTCACCCTGTTTTTGTCACACTTCCATAACTACACATATTGAGAAGTCCCTACAGTCCCTACACTGATCCTCTCTATTTATAATTCTCTGAGAAAATTCAGACCTCACCTTGAAGCTTTCTCTTTGCAGGTATCTTTTTGATTTAAATGTGATTGTTGATGGCTGAGTTTTTCTCCACCTTGTAGTTCAGCCTTGGCTAATTGTGGCGATAACTGTATTTTCTCTGAATAGCTAGGGTAAAAGATCCATTTAGGCAAAGTGGGTTGAGCAATTCCTTTCCATCCTTATGATATGGTGTAATCAAAGATTAGTATTGTCTTATCAAGAAGGCCTTCATCTGTGTGGCTGAGGGAAGTTTATCTGACTGAAGGGAGCTGCTGAAAAGGAGCACTTGCATTTACCTGATTTCTTTAAGTGTCTCTTATCTTGCTTTATCTTATCTTGCTTGCTGGTTAAGAATCAATGATCATCTGAAGGTGAGATCCTGTTTGCCTGCCTCAGGGTCTATGCTTTCACTTAACAGCTGTTAGCAAGAGAAAATAGTGCTCTGGAAGAAAGGACCTATGAGTCAATTATGAGAAAGCAGAAGGTACCTTCAGAAACTTAGCGTGTTTCTTGGAGTCTTGGCACCTCAACTAAAGGGGCTGGATCCCACCCTGGAAAACTGTGTTCCCATGTGACTGTGTGAGGCCTTTGGCTGCAGCTCACCCATGCACAGATATTTCCTTACAGATAATTTGATATTACGTGTTTGAAATTCAAGTTGTAGCATGAATTCCTCCAGTTTGGAGGCAGGCACAGTGCTATTAGATAGGCAACCAAAAATTTCTATCAGCTGTTTGCAAACAGCTGCAAGTTATCTCTGAAAGATTAGAAAGAAGCAACCACAGCATCTAATTATTTGTAGTTGAAATTATTTTAGAATAGAATGATATATTTAGTGATAGTTTTTTTTTATCCAGAGGAACTAGTTAAGTCTATCAAAAGCTTTTTTTCTGACTGTTCTCTGAGTCCCTAGCATGCAGCCCCAGGCACACTGGGGCAGGGCTGTGAGCAGCCCAGCACATTTATGTTTTACACATCCTTCTCTGGAGCCTGGTTCTGGTGACACTTAAGGCTCATGGCTAATATGGTTTCATGGAGGAGAGGCTTCATTTTAGTCAGATAATCTTTAATAACAAAAATAATTTTCGTTATTTAGGAATATCAAATGAAATTTTCTCTCCTGATGTTATATGCTTGTAGAGGAGCTGGAGATAGTGGTGTGGGCTGTTTCTGCTTTTCATGAAAGCAATGCTGCTACAAGTTCTGCCTCAATGTATTAGGTACCTGCGTGGAAATTTTAGGTGTCTGGTTGTAGTTTGCAGCTTGCTCGGTTAGGGATGAATTTTCTGGCTTCACCAGAGTGCTGAGTCGGAAGGATGGTGGTTGCAAAATGGTCTTCTTTACATCAGTGTGAATGTACAAGATCATGGTGAAGTTTCCATAGCTGTGATTTTCAAAGCAGAAGGAACATCCATGGTACCTGTGCATTGACAAGGTCTATGTGACTGCTAAGCTCCCAGCTCTGGCCCCAGTCACCTACATGAAGCAAATGAGTGCAGCTCCCCTGGTAGCACAGCTGGCTGCAGCTCTGCTGCTGACACTAACTTAATTCCACATCGGGGTTTCATGCCACCTGCAAGACTTGTGGGAGACTGATGAGAAGTTCCTGTGTGGGGTGGGTGTCTATTAGCACATGTCTGTGTATCTTCTTCCATGGGATCCTCCACACTCAGGATCAAGGAGGAGCAAGGGCTTCTTTTCTTGCTGTCATGTCCCTCTGGTAGAGGTTGCCATCACAGCACCCAAACTGACAAAAGAAAACTCATGTCTGACTGGAGCAACAGCACTTCAAACCAAAGTGAAGTCTCTCAGTCTAAAATGTTTCAATGGCAGCTGATGCCAGGCTTCGCTCTAAGCTGTCCCTGAGGAAGCATGGGTTTTCTTGAGCTCTCTCTCCTGTGGGGTAGAAGTTTCCTGTACTGGAACAAAGGGGACAATTAATGAAAACTATAAAAATTTTTATGAAATTAATATATTGTCTTACACTTGGCCACAGTGAGCCATGCCAGATTTCAATTGTCAGGACTGTTTACCTCGTGTTGGCTGATGGAGGAGGCAGGTGGTTGCAATTTAGGTTTATGCAAGAGGTTTATGCAATGTAGGAATAGCATATTTGCCAGGCAGGAGACCATCCCTGGCTTCTTTCACTCCAATCCCAGCAGCCATGGCCTAACTTTCCCCTGTGGAAGAAGTTTTTCCTTCAGCACAAACCATTGTTTCCTGTCCCACGTGACAACTATTTCCATAAGAGGGCAATGATACCTCTGACATTCCAAGGAAAATGCCTTCTCACTACTCCTATTAACCTCTAGTAAGGAAAGCAGTAGTGGACAAAAATGACACCTACTGGACACTTCTGGGTACCTTCTCTAGCACATATCTGAATCTAAAAATATGTATTTCAAAGCATTTGATGACTACAATGATGTGGTTATTTTGGGGTTTTGAGAATGTAAGTACTTCAGGCCTCTAACAGGATTGTGAGGTACTGTCAGTTTTCACTTGTGATTGAAAAAAGGCATTCACACTCAAGATGTCTAAGGGCAAGAGCAAAGTCTTTAAGGAAAAAATACACCGTTTCTGTGATTCAGTTCCCTCATCTGTAAGTTGTGGAAGTCCTGTGGTGTTTTCCTTCTATGTTAGGACTGCAATGTTTAGTCCTTGAATGGTATTTCAGAGCTGAGCAATGATTAAAACTTGTTGTTGATTGAAACTCTTTGTTGTTTAAAACTTCTTATTGCACCCTTATGCCACCAGTCTTCACAAAGGGTAGAAACAAAGACCCTGGGAGCTACTGACCTCTAAGCCTCACCTCTGTTCCTGGGAATATCATGGAACAGATCCTTCTAGAAACTCTGCTAAGTCACATGGAGGACAAGGAGGTGATTTGAGACAGCCAGCATGGCTTCACCAAGGGTGACTAACCTAACGGGCTTCTGTAGTAACGTGATTGCATCAGTGGACAAGAGAAGAGCAGTGGATGTCATCTAGCTGGACTGCTGTAGTGACTTTAGCTCAGTCCTCCTCAATATCTTTCTCTCTTAATTGGAGAGATATGGATTTGATAGGTGGACTGTTCAGTGGATAGGAATTCTTTGGATCATTCCATCCAGAGGGTAATGGTGAATGGCTCAATGTCCAGATGGAGATTGATGAAAGTGGTGTCCCTCAGGTGTCAGCACTATTTAGTGTCTTCACTAAGGACACTAAGGACTAAAGACAATGGGATTAAAGGCACCCCTAGTAAGTTTGTAGATGACACCGACGTGAGTAGTGCAGTTGACATGCCTGAGGGATGGGATGTGATCCAGAGGCACCTCGATAAGCTTGAGAAGCGAGCCCATGCAAACTTGAGGTTCAACCCGGCCAAGTGCAAAGTACTGCACTTGGGTCAGGACAATCCCCAGTATCAAAACTGGCTAGGTTTGAGGGAACTGAGAGCAGCCCTGTGTAAAAGGACTTAGGGGTACTTCTGGGTGAAAAGCCAGATGAGAGCTGGCAATGTGCTAGCTGTATCCTGGGCTGCATTAAAAGAAGCAAGGTTAGCAGGTCAAGGGAGGTGATCTCACAATCAGTGAGACCCTATCTGCAGTACTGTGCACAGCTCTTGAGTCCTCAGCACAGGAATGATGTAGATCTGTTGGAGAGGGTCCAGAGGAGAGCCACACAAAAAAAAATTATTACAGGGCTGGAACACCTCTCCTACAAAGAAAGGCTCAGAGAGTTGATGTTCAGCCTGGAGAAAAGAAGGCTCAGAGGAGGCCTTATTGTGGCCTTTCAGTACTTAAAGGGAGCATATATGAAAGTTGGAGACAGTCTTTTTAGCAGGGCCTGCTGTGATAGGACAAGGGGTAATGGTTTTAAATTAAAAAAGGGGAGATTCAGACTAGATATAAGGAAGAGATCTTTTACATGGAGGGTGGTGAAACACTGGCACAGGTTTCTCAGAGAGGTGGCAGATTCTCTATTCCTGGAAATATTCCAGGTCAGGTTGGATGGTGCTCTGAGCAACCTGATCTAGTTGGAGATGTCTGCTTACTGCATGGGGGCTGGACTAGATACCTTTAAAGGTCCTTTCCAACCCAAACCATTCTATGATTCTATGACCTTTTGCTGATTAAAATATAAGAGATGGAGGTGGAAAAGGCAGGATGTATATTCTCTTACCAGCAAAGAATCACAGAATCACAGAATCACCAAGGCTGGAAAAGACCCCCAGGATTATCAAGTCCAGCCTATGACCCAATAACACCACAATATCTAAACCATGCCACTCAGTGCCACATCCAATCTTCTCTTTAACACCTGGATTTGGTAGTGTTAGAAACAATGGTGAGAACAGAGGGTTGTACCTTCTGTGTTTTCATTATTCTCATAAGGCTGTTAGACAGAAACCATCTTATTAAGTGAACCTGACTCTTCCAGAAAGTACTGTGCTGTGTCTAAGAGAGAATAGTCGACTGGGATATTAGCATAGCCATCTAAGACAGATGCTGTATTTTTAACTGATCAGATTGTCCCCCCATGTCTACTGCTTTATAGTTAGCTGTCTTAAATTTAATTGTAGAACGATAGAATCATTATGGTTGGAAAAGACCACTGAGATCATGGAGTCCAGCCATCTGCCCAACACTACTGCACCCACCAGTAAGCCATGTCTGCAAGCATCACATCTACACGTTTTTTGAAAACTTGAGGGATGGTGACTCCTGCCATTTCATTGTACAGTTTGCAAGATTATTTGGCAGTTTCTTGTAACTCAGTGCAGCAGGCTGTCCTACAAATTGAGTACCAGTTCCCTATGAGTACCAGTGTCTCATAGATGTAACTTACATTTCCATGTTCTCTCAGTTTTGGGGAGATTGCAAGCAATGTAGCTACAATAAGAAGTATTTGTGGTTTTATGATGTGAAATTCTCTTCTCTGAGACATATGGCCAAGGTTAGGATAGGATTGACATCAACATCAAGTGAGGACAGGTTCACAGGTGAGCCCCATGGCTTGTGGGAAAATAATAGGAATATGAAGTTGGATTAGAGTGAGCACGCAAAGGAATAGTTTCGAATGTTGCTGCAGTCCCTTAAAATATTGGGATTACTATCAAATATGTAGAATAAAAGATGCTGTTAAAAAGGAAATTGTTTAGAAAAAAAATCCATTTGAAAAAATATCCCTGAAAAATGAAAGAATCCCAAAGATGCAGCCAGAAACACTGCATATGTGTTCCTGCTCATCAGCAGGGAGGGTCCTGGTCTGGAAGAGAGGACCTCACCACAGAGATGATTCAGTACTGAATAATTGGAGCTTTAGGGCAGAGAACTGATAGAATTATGGCTTGAAGTTGCAGCAGGGGAGGGTTAGACTGGACATTAGGAAGCACTTCCTCATGAAGAGGGTGATTGGGCTCTGGAATGGGCTGCCCAGGGAGGTGGTCGAGTCGCCGTCCCTGGAGGTGTTTAAGAAAAGATTGGATGTGGCACTGAGTGGCATGATTTAGATGTTGTGGTGTATTGGGTCATAGGCTGGACTTGATGATCCTGGGGGTCTTTTCCAGCCTTGGTGATTCTGTGATTCTGTAATTACATCCCATTTCTCAGTGAGGAGGCGAGAGTTTTTTATTTTCTGGTAGCTTAGCTCCCTCTGCTGTCTATGTGATGCTATTTAAGGCTGAGAGAGGAGGACTTGCATGGGCTTCTGAGGGAAATCAAAGAGGGGGCTCAGAGAAAAACCTTCAGAAGAAATCCTGTGTCAGCATACGCCAGGCTGTTGCTTGCCGTATTTCTGCCAGTCTGCTGGTGATGTCCAAGTCCCCAGCAACTTCACCATTGCTTGTGGTGCCAGAGACAGGGAGCAAGTAGACTGCTGCTAGCATTCTCAGCCCAATGTCTTCATTAGGAGACTGACACTTCCAGTTTCACGTGGGAAGATCTTCATTTTCTTCCCACTGCTAAAACAGCAGCTTAATAGAAAATCGAGTGTAATATTTCCATTATTTATTGGTAGAGGAATTATTTGCTCTTAATGAATAGTGAGGGCACATGTTAGCATTTTATGCTGGTTTCCTTATCTCCCTTGCTGATTTTCATTTTCCTTTCAGTGACTGATTTCCCTTCTTATGGTCACGTTGTACTTCTCACTGTCATAGTCTGAGGACAAACTACTGATGACTGTGTGCTAGCATTTGAAGTGAATAATTGTTTCATTAGCCTCAGTCCTACTCTGGGTGAGTTAGAATAATATGCATTTAGAGCTGCTTTAAGTGTACTCTGTCCAGTAAGTTAAGAAGACAAAATACATTAAACAGATTTGGGCTTGGATCGTCTCTGCCAGCTGCAGCTGGAACAGCCAAGGTGTCAGTGAGCACTAGATGTTGCTTGAGTTGCAAGCTGCTGTCAAAAACCAGCAGTTAGCAGAAAAATATTCAGCTCCTCTTGGGTTTGTGTGCATAATACATCCCAAATACTTTCAAGTTGTGCTGTAAATAGATTAAAATTTGTTAAGAAATTCCTCTGCCCCAGAACAAGTCCAGCTGATCTTAAGCCCAGCACACGTTGTGTTTCTTAAATAAAGCTGTTAATGACCATGACTCAAATCCATTCTTAGGTGCCTAAATAAATGACAAGTTGGTTTTCCTCCCCTTTTTTAATAGCAGCCCCATTTGAATATCAGGGCTTGTAGCCATATGAAAGCCTAAAGCAGTCAATGAGACTTTCTGTCAACTGCAATGACTTTGGGATTAGGCTGATTAAGAGTAAAATTTTTGCCAGTACTCAGCAATGGTCTTTGCAAAAGCTCTGTTCGTTTCTTCAGAAGCTGTTGTTGAGCAATGCAGAATATTTAGAAATTTCCTTTCTAGGTATGGATGTATCTAGGTGAGAGAGACCATAAAAAAGCTGCCTCATAGCCTGTGTTCATCTTCATTGCCCACATACCTGAACTTTTTGCTATTTCCTTCCTATGTTGTGTTCGTCTAGATTATTTTAGCAGACAAACATTGTTCCAGTCTTTGCATATTTGTTTTTCATTTCAACTCAGATTAGATAGTCTGACAGGAAGGCTAATATGGTCATTTCAGCCAAGTTATCATTCCAGAGATGGCTGTTGATTATCCAAACTATGACCCTGAAAAACTACTGGGAGATGCTTTGAAGTAGGACTCTTGAAGGGCTGAATTGGAAAAGTGTGTAAGATGTTTTACCTTCTTTTACATCAGCTTTTTAGAGGCTGCCAGCATTCAAACCCAGGTGACAGTGCCGTGAAGTTTACAACAGTGTCTGCATCCACTGTTGTTTTATCCTTGGTGTTACCCCAGTAGAATCAGATTTCTGGGCTTTGTAAGAGAAAAGTAACAAACAAAAATGGAAATCAGAGTCATTTACAGATGAATCAGTATATATGAAGGAAAGCTGCTACCCAGTTATTCTTAGATTTTAAAAGGTGTTGCAAATGACTATTCATTTGCTTTGATATGCTGGATTTAATCCAACATTACTGCAACAAGTTATAAATCACAGAATCATTAAGGTTGGAAGAGACCTCTAAGATCATCAAGTCCAACCATACCTAGCACTAATATGCCACTAAACCATGGCCCTAAGTAGAGAATCCATATGTTTCTTATACACCTCCAGGGATGGTGACTCCACCACTGCCCTGGGCAGCCTATTCCAAGATCTAACAATCCTTTCAGTAAAGAAATTCCTCCTTATATCTAATCTAAACCTCCCCTGGTGCAATTTGAGGCCATTTCCTCTTGTCCTCTCACTGTTAACCCAGGAGAAGAGACCTACCCCCATCTCACTCCAACCTCTTTTCAGGTAGCTGTAGAGAGCGATAAGGTCTCCCCTGAGTCTACTGCAGACTAAACAACCTCAGTTCCATCAGCCACTCCTCATATGACAAGTGCTCCAGACCCCTCACTAGCCTCATTGCCCTTCTCTGGACATGTGCTAATGCCTCCATGTCCTTCTTGTAATGAGGGCCCCAAAACTGAAAGCAGAGTCCAAATGTAGATACTTGTGACTATATCTTTAAATATACCTGACTACTTTATTTTCTACCACTGCAAAGGTCAAGGCACACAGTCATAGTTACAACATGACTCAACCTACAATTGTCTTTAATCTCAGACTTCAAGAGCAGTGGTAATCTGCTCTGCATCTTCAGACATACGCAAATGCAATTTTTTATTGATCTCTAAGAAGTGGTTTAGCTCTAATGTCACAAACATTTCCAAAGGGGATTTACCTGGGAGCGTAACAGAGTTAATCCCCAAAATGAAGCAGATTCTGCTCAATTCTGAGCAAATCATGTTCATCTCTGGAGCTGGAATGAATTTGCACCGTTAAAGGAATGCATCTCTTCTACTTTTTCACTGATTAAGGGTCCCTCGCCTCTTCTGGTATTGCTAACTGCTGAGGCAGGCAGAAGGATCAGAGCCCAGATGGTGGGAAGCACATCAATAAAGTGAGATGGATTTATCAGAGCTGGAAGGGAAAAGGAAATCTGGCGGGTGATTAACGTCTGTTACAGCAGTTGCTCAAAGAAATGGCAATTTTTGTGTTGTAGCTATAGGGCTGATGTGACCAATAAAGGAGGAAAACATCTAAGGTTTCAGGCCCTTCTTCAATCATGAGTAAAAACTGAAGGTGAGCTTTTACTTTGAACGTGTGTGCACTGTCATTTTCACAGAATCACAGAATCACAGAACGTCAGGGGTTGGAAGAGACCTAGAAAGATCATCTAGTCCAACCCCCCTGCCAGAGCAGGATCACCTAGACGAGGTCACACAGGAATGCATACAGGCGGCTCTTGAATGTCTCCAGAGAAGGAGACTCCACAAGCCTTCCTTCTCATATGTCTGATTCTTACTGCCTTGCCTCAAAAACTCCACAGTTCTTGTTTTTCTCCTAGATGCATCACAAGCTCCAGACAAATTACTGTGTCTGGATAATTTCTAAGAAGATGGGTTTAAAAGCACCATTCTTTTGCATTCTTACTTCCTGCTTGTCGGCCAATTAGAGAAGGGTCAAAGGATTGGTATGTTTATGTACATCCAGGGCTGAAAATGACTCTGTGTTTTGAGGTGTGCAACTACCAGCTTTGCTGGACTCTGGGTGCAGAGCTGGGTGGAGATGGAATTAGTTGCTAACCTGTTATCTTATCTAAAAAGCCACTGAGTTAGGAGAAGCACTCAGGTCATGTGTGGCTGTATGAGGGGATCACCCCTCACTTCAGGGATTTGTGGGATCCTCTTTTCTCCAGGCAACAGTATTGCAAATGAAATAAGCACAGTTACGGCAGGCAGGGGCTCGTTGTGGGAAATGCCACTGCTCTGCACAGACACCTCTGAGCCGCCGATGTGCAATCACGGCATCGTGCCGGAAATCAAAAGGTGGTGCTGTTACTGCAAGGAAGAGGAGGAAAAAGTGAAACCCGATCTGTTCAGCGGTGTTTGGCATCAGCTAGGAAGCAGAGGGAGCGCTAAGGACTGTCCTTACTTTTTCCGGCTAACACAATGCTCGAGGGTTGTCAACGTACAGGACACATGGTGCTGATGGGCAGTGCCCAGGAAAGCAACAAAACTTGACACAAAAATATGCGTCTGGAGGCGGGAGGGGGAAGAAAAGGAGGAAGGATACCACAGACTTTCACCTTGTCAGACATCAGACAAGAAAACAAGATTGGAGAGAGGTGGCAGGTGAGGCTGGGCTGGGCTCTGCAGGGCAAACAGTTCATCACGCACTCTGTGAGGAGGCAGCCACAGAGCTAGTACTTGAGATAAACATAAATAAGGAAATGGAAGTATGAAAGATCCTCAAAAGTAAAGGGAAAAGCAGTAGGAAAGTGAGGAGATCCTTAGAGAGGAAATACATGGCAGCAAGATACAATAATCCTCAGATGGTGTCTGCCTTGGTGTCTACAAAGGCGTATGTCAGATAGGATGTTGACCTAGTCAAACCTATAAAGATCACATCTAGGCTAACACTAACAATATTGAGGTGCTGTGCACATGAATTAGAGAAGAACTGATGGTCCAGGAGTAAAAAGTGTTGTCTTGTGTGTGTCACCTCCTTGTAAGACTTTTTCTTCCCATGGCAACCCTCAAATTGTGGCAGGAAAGAGGTCTGCATCCAGCTTAGCAGATACTTGGCGTGCTGGATTCTGTCATTTGAGGCTGGAGCTGTCCCCAGCCACTGTTGGGACAGAGAGATTTGCACAAATGAGATTTCAAATTCAGCTTCCTCAGGGATGACTTTAGACAACAGCATGAAGTTCAGTGCACAGTCTTGGCTATTGGGAGGTTGCTGCATCAAGTCATTTGGGGAAGCATCAAGGTAGCCAAGCCCTATCACTATTGCTGTCTGTCTGTGAGATGCTGCAGTGACCATCTGAGGCACTGGGCGTGGTATTCTGCATCCTCCTCCTTGCTCTGCTAGGTCACAGGTACAGCCCCACTGCGAAAATTTGCAAATGGGGTGGTTGGACTCATGTATCTCCTCATTCCCTGTGACTGCCAGGGTGTTTTGTCAAATGAATTGGAAACATTGCTCAGGAATGGGCTGAGCTGTGCAGGACACCACCCACACCTAATATTTGTGGTTGCAGATTAATGGCAGCACATTTAAGTGCCCATTGTTGTTAGACTCATGCATGTGCTTTTGAGCAGAACTAACCCTTATTCTTGCAGTTTTGCCCAGTTTGTCCTCCAGGACATCTTTCCCTCCCAAAGGTAAAGGAACGTAAGTCCAGGAAAGGCAGTGGATGATAAAGCTGAAATGGAAGGGTGAAGGATTAAAAATGTAGGACCAGGAGCCTGAATGGGGATCCATAGCACCCAGGTTTCCCTGGAAGTTCTCTACCTTAGCTCTGCCAGTCATCTGTCATTTGTTCTGCCTGTGTCCTAGTGCCTCTCCTGGGCTACATCCATCTAGTGTTTAAATTCTGGACACTGCTCTATGTTCACAAGAGTTAGATCTCCTAGAAAGCAACTGCTGTGAAAACTTCTCTTCCTTTGGGAGGCAAGAATTTGAAAGGCTCTGTATCAGTGCAGCTAAACTCTGTTCTTGGACTGCTCTCTGATTTCCCTGATTTTCCCTTAAAGGCCAGCAATTCTTTTATTACTCTTCCGTCCACCTGCTCTTTAGCTGTTTGCTGACCTAGTAGGCTGGGCACTTACTTTCTTGGGTCAGCAATTATGTAGCCAGCCTTGGCTGGGTACAAGAGAGGAAAAGGAATAACTTGAATCTGGAATTCATTAGCACATATTCATTCCAACTGTCATTTTCAAGTCCTTTTATTGCTCATTTTTAGTTAAGTGCTAACACAGAAACTGTTAAAACTCCAAGAGGGGATTTTGAATAGAACTGAAGTAGAGGACTTAGTGTTGTCCTGTTCATGCTCCTGGTAGGGAAGCACAAAATGGTGCAGGGAGAACAGAAGGACAGGACACCAGACTGGTTCTGTGACTACACAGTAGATAAGAGTCCTATTCCCTGTTTAACCCAGGAACTGATTTCTACAGCTTTCATTTTCCTTTCATTTAATGTTCATGACCATGTGCTGAGCTAGACTGGAGAAATCATTGGGCAAAAAATAAGCCTCATTTTAAAAAAGAAGAAAAGATTATTAGCCAGATTCTATCAGATCAGCAAGTAATGTCAAAATACTCTTCACCTTATTTTCAACAAATGTTTATTTTTGTTTTTCTAGTACTTTAGCAAGTGCTTAGGTATTTGCTGAGGAAAACTGAATTTTGAAAGCTGTTTTGTACACTACAGAACCTGCAGTTGTATTCTAAGAGGGCAATGTAATTATTGGTACCTTGACAGCACAGAATCAAAAAAATACTTGAGACTGAAGAGCACCTCTGGAACTCATTTAACCCAGCTCTCTGACCAAAGAAGAGTCAGCTCCAAAGACAGATATGTTAGGTACTCTGCTTACTTTTCAGTTACTTGCTCTTGATCTGTACAAATTACATTATCTTCTTACAAGTTTATCATGACTTCAAAGAAGTGAAATGAAAGCTCAGCTATCAGTCCCTATGCTGGTCTGGTGATGTCTTCCACTGCTGTTGCAAAACAGAAATGCAGTAGGCAAGCCAGGGCAAGCACAGACTGTGGAATGGTCCAGGCATGCTGTAAAATGAAAGACTAGAGAGGGAAACCCTGACAAATGAGTTCTGCTATACAGAACAATTATCTCCATAAAATGTTGAGAGAAAGAGTTTGGGGATGTTCCCTTTGGATTCTTGGGCAGTACTGTTTTGCTTTCTGCTGCAGCACTGCAGCCTAAAGTCTCCATACTGTAGGACAGTACAATTCACCACCTTGTTCTTAAAGCTCACTAGAAGTTGAAACTGATTGGGAGGTTTCAGAAACATTTTTGATGAAAAATGTCTATTCCTATAAAATAACTCATTTTACAGGAAGACAGTAATTCCAATGAAATTTTATTTGAGAGAAGTTTCTTCTCAGCTTCAGGCTGATCCAAAGCAGGGTTTTCTGGCAGCACTGCTGTACCTCCTCCCCATCACAAACGAGTGCAATGCCAGTCCCCTGTCTCCAGATCTACCTTTGTGGAATTGTGTCATGATGAAGGAAGCTGGTCCCTGTCACCATCGTTGATGCCAAGGAGTTACTTTGGCATGTTTCTGCAGGCTTTTGCTGGTTCTGCAGGGCAGCTGAATGAATAGCAAAGTGTATGTGAAAGTTCCTGAATTTAAAAGTCTATCCAGTCTTCTCCTTAAATGCCTTAGCTGCCTTAGGGCATCATGAAACCACTTAGGTTTCATTGCCAGACAAAATAATAATGACACATGGGAAGAGAAAGCCTAGGAAGTTGTATAAAAAGAGAATAGCATTGCAGTTTTGGTTTGTGTTTTTACAGCAGCACAGGGGGACAGGGCATGGGGGTTGCCGTCAGTTGATCACGTGCTGTCTCTGATGCTCCTTCCTCCTCACACTTCCACTGCTCCAGCATGGAGTTCTCCCAAAAGGAGATAGTCCTCCAGAAACTTCTCCAGTGTTGAGTCCTTCCCATAGGCTGTGCCTCTTCACAAACTGCTCCAGCATGGGACCTTTCCATGGGGTGTAGTCCTTCAGAAACAGACTGCTCAAGTGTAGCAATGGCAGTAAGGTGGCAATTGCTGCCTCTCAAGGAGCAAAACAAGTAGGACTCAAGGAACTGGCTGCAGGACCAGTGAGGAATGGGAGGAACAGTTCTGTGGACCTGAAGTGCTGCTGGGGAAGGTGAATCCCTGGGTGCTGCTTTTCAAGCTGGGGCAAAAAAACTGGTAAAATGAGGGTTTCTGCTTGCTTTGAACGCCAGCCAGGGAAACATGAAAACATGTGCTTCAGCATTGGTTTTATCTCATGGAAAGCCCTTTGGTCCATGTAGCATAGTCTTCCAGCCCTCTCATGGGGAAGGTAGGGGTACCCTGGCCACCCCATCATTCCATCCTCCTTGGTGACTGTCTCCATGAAGAACCCATTCATGCTCCACTGTGATTACTCTGTTGTGGCAGCCAGGCCAGTGGTCTGTTCAGAGTGCAGAACTGGGACTGGATCCCTGCCAGGTTATTGTTTCTCCTGTGCATCCCACTGGAAATAGGGGCTGTTCCTCAGGAATACCCGACTTCTGCTGAGGTCCCATCCCTGAATGGAAAGGAATCAGTTAACAACATACAGCTCTGATTAATGCCAACAGGAGTTAATCAGAGATCTAAACAGGAATGCAGCAGCATTGGTCTATAATCAAAATCTTGGTAATCAGAGACGTGTCAAAATGTATGTGTCAGCCTGTCCCTGTGACACAGGAGTGTTGTACCTGAACAAGAGATAAGTGGAAATAAACAACAAATGCTTGGAAGAGCAGTCACTATGTTTCTGTGTGTGCTAGGGAACTTGCATGTAGCTGAGGGTTATCGCTGTGCAGTAGTACTGTTGTTTGTACTGGATGTTTCCACTCCTTATCTCCAGTGTCTTAAAGCTTGTTTATTGAACTCTGGGTCAGTTTATTCAGGCTTAATGGCTCTTCCACCACATGTTTTCATTTCAAGTACATGGAGGTGGGGGCATTTTGTGTGCTGTTGCAAGGATCTTTCAGGAGGTTGATCTCGGGTCATTGGTTGAATGAGTGGGTGAATGTTAGGAGTGTCTGTTGTGGTCTCCTTTCTCTTTTTTCCTTTCTTTTTAAAATATTTTTCTTTTTTTCTTTCGTTCTTTTTTCTTTCTTTTTTCTCTCTCCTTTCTTCCTCTCTTTTTTCTCTTTTCTCTCTCCTCTCTTATTTCCTCTCTCTTTTTTCTCTCTCTCTCTTTCTCTCTCTTTTTTCTTTTAACATATGTCTCTCATTTGTGTTTCATATTCCCTTTTCTGCTTGTGTAGAGGGTCGCTGATGAGGACAGAATGAATGTGGTTCGTAGAGCACAGTCTTGGCCTACATCAGAGCTTGTCTCCCACAGAGTGAGGAAGATTGTCTTATGGTTTATGCATACAACTGTGGAATTAAATAACCTATGCTTTTTTCTTGGTGTTGCTATAATCTTTTTGAGGAAATCATGCCAGGGAATTCAATTATAGGATATATTTGTGGTAACACAAAAAGTTTGTGGCTTCAGTAGAAAGCAGATAGAGTGGTTCTGTCTTTATTTCTGCTTGTATAGAAGGCCTTGGTGAATACAAAAGAGGAACATGTGTTTTTCCCAGAGGATACTCTCTGACTTGGGGATACCAAGTTGTAATAAATCTGCTTTTTCTGGGTAGTTCCCACACTGTCTTCTCAGACTTTCACAAGCACAAAGAACAGTTTCCATAAAGCCTCTGTACCAAACACTTTGGCAGTTCAGGCTGTATTTCTAAATGCGCACAGAGGAATTGACCTCTTAGTTAACCAGTAGCTTACAGATGTGTCTGTTCATGAGTGAAAGAGAGCTGTGGAAACTCATGTAAGCTGCTTCCTGTATTTCAGCCTGTGGTGACAAATAATCCAAGCTGTCCAGTGCTTCAGAAAGCCATGATTACTAACTACACTGTTAAAAGCTCAAATATTCTCACTGAGAGAGAGACACTGGTAGTTTTCTTATCCACCTGATGGATATTTTAAGTATGCATCTCAATACTTCTGAGAGATGTTCTCAGAGGCCTTTCAGTGGATTTGAAGCATCGCCAACCACTCGTGCCTGTGGTTTATTTTGCTTAACGTGCAAAGGGGGTTTTGCTCTCTCACAGACAGAGTTGACTGAAAGGGGTCTTTGCCTTGGAAGATACTGTGGTTGCTACCTGATGGTACCCTGTCTTATAGTCTTGCACACACTGGGGAAGCTGAACTTAAAACATGAGTCTCCTGAGTGGGAGAACTGGAGCTACCAGAGACTTAAAGTTCCACCTTCTCTTTTCACAAGGCCTTTCACCACTTTGTACTTAAAGAAGTATGACTGTATTTTTCTGATTGTTTTTTTTAGTGAAGAAGTAAACAAAAAGGCTGTGTCTGATTTAAACCTGAAATATCATGGAAAGCAAATAGTAAAAATGAAGAAACCTGTCAGAATTTAATTTTGGGGGGCATTCTTCCCTTTGTGTAGTGTAACATTTTCAGCCCAGAGCAAAGTGGCTTCTCTAGGAAAAGGTGGTTAACACTTTTTTCTCCCCTGCCTATGGAGAGCACCCTTTTGTGTTAATATCTCTGTGGCAAGACTTAAGGCTGGGCCAACCAACAACCCAGCCACAGATATTCTCTATTCCCCCAGAGTGGGGTAAAAGGGGAAATTGACAGAGAGAGAGAAAGACTTGCAAATTGAAAATGAAACTTAAGCTACTGTAATGAAAATAATAACAAAGAAATGAAGTGTACATTTGTAAATATATATACACACACACAGACACACAAACCCAATACCAGAACCAAGCCTCCTTGATGGTAACTACTGATGCTGTAGTAGAAGGACTTCAGCAGCAGCAGGGACTTGACTCAGGCTCAGGAACTCAGGAACTTTTGAATTGAGATGGAAGGCAGAACAGGTAGAGTCCTGGAGGAAAGAGCTGGACTTCTGATCTTTACAGGAGTCAGATGCTGGACCTTCTCCTTATATATGTTAGTTGTTAATTATGTGCTAATTAGCTAAATTAAGCAACTGTTTTGCTTGGGTCTTAGGCCTCATGCAAGAGACCCCCAAGGCCCATACTCGATATCAAAGCATCAAGGACTGATATGATGAATATAGCATGGAATACCTTATTTTGACTCAAAACTAGGACACTCTGCTCTTCAAGAGCTCTTCTGAAGTAGTATGTTAGATCTTACATATATCCAAATGCAAAACAACTGTCCTGCATAGAATGATCTGGACTCAAGAATTTTTCTCAACACCTCAACATCTGGAAATGTCCTTAAAACTCAGTGAAATATTCTGAATCTTAGCAATCACAGAATCATTAAGATTGGAAGAGACTTCTAAGCTCATCAAGTCCAACTGTCAGCCTATCTCCACCGTGTCCATTAAACCATATCCTAAGTACCACATCTATAATGGTTTTAAATACCTTCAGGGATGGAGACTCCACCACTTTCCTGGGCAGCCTGTTCCAATGCCAAACAACTCTCTTCAGTGAAGAATTTTTTCCTAACAGCCAGTCTACACCTCACCTGGTGCAACTTGAGGCCATTTCCTTTTGTGCTCTCAATGCCAACCCTGGAGAAGAGACCTACCTGCATCTCTCTCCCACCTCCTTTCAGGTAGTTGTAGAGAGACATAAGGTCTCCCCTGAGCCTCCTCTTCTCCAGACTAAACCACCCCATTTCCCTCAGTTGCTCCTCCTAAGACTTATTCCCTATACCCCTTACCAGACTTCTTCTCTTCTCTGGACACACTCTAATGCTTCAACATCTTTCTTGTAATGAGGGACCCAAAACTGAATGCAATATTCATGGTGCACCCTTACCAGTGCTGAGTATGGGGGGATGATCACTACTAATGTTTTTTTCTCTTCAGAAACAGTCATATGGTCCTACACACAAGGCCTGGAAAGACATACCCAATACCTGGTTCTTCCTCAGAATTATTCCTTGGCACTGGCTGAGTCATTTAATCGATTTTTTTCTAATTTTCAGTCCTGAAGGGGAACATCAATAATTCCTTGCCTCATCAATTTATTGGGGAGATAAATTGTATACAGGTAGCTGTAGGTGATTGGATTCACTGGCAAAATCCAGATGAACATTTGGGGTTTTTGGTAGATTTTGCCATTCCTTCATAACAGTGCAATTATTTTTTCTTAAATATTCTATTATTAATTCATGCCTGCAGATAGAGGCAGAAATTGACTTGCATTGTTAAGCACTCTGGTGTTGATTTGTTGGTCAGCAGAAGTAATTGCAGATGGAGAGCTCTTGGAGTGATTTGATCCAGCTATAAAAAGGAAGATCTTGTGGAGGTTAGAGTGGTTGTCCATAGTATAACTCTTTAAATGATATCTGCTTCCTTCTTAACTTCAGTTTGCTTCCATCATTTGGGCCTCAGTAGATTGGGCATGGATCAGTATTACTGCCTGATAGAAGAACCAACCCAAGAGAGAAAGAGGGAAAAATTGTAATGCGTTTATATTGAGAAGTCTTTCCCAGATGGAGTAGAAGTTCTAGCCTAAGAGTGATTTTTATTTTGATGTTAAAGATCTACATGATGTGATAATCTGCAATAACAAATTCTTCCCAGTTTTTGTTCATTGGCAAACCCCATTGACTGAGAAATGTTGCCAAACTTGTCTGCAACATACAAAGAAATAACAAAGTTCTGTGAAAGGAATGTGTTTAATGAGTGACATCTGTCTCCTTCACTGTATCTGCAGTCTACACACCAGCAATTGCCTCATTTATGTGAACAAAATGTTTGACTCTGATGTTTGAAATATCAGTGACATCCTTCACAGTGTATGTTACAGACTAACATAGTTGATGTTGAAATCTTTCATAGTCACTTAAACAACAGTAGCCATTCTGCTATATGAATATGGAATAAATTTGTTTAAAATGAGAAATCATTATGAAACTGTTCAGAGCTCTGTGTGTGTACATGTAAAAGCTATTTTTATGTAACAATTAAAAGCATGAGAATGAAATGGGATCAGACTTGCTTGAAAGTCAATTCTACTTGCAAGTCAACTCTTGCTTGCAAGACGAATGCTGCTGTGGCAGTTTGTGTGCCTTTGCCTGTGTCTCAGGGGTATAATGGCTTATTTTTAAGTAGGCTTGTTTATAGTCAGTGTTGTGGATTTAAATGACTTGTATGACTAACTGTGGAATTGCAGATACATGCATTTTATGCTTGAAGTCTGTTCAGTGAATAAAAGTCTTCTGGACATCTATATACTGACTCCCAGGGAAATTTCCTTTTTGGGAGCAGTGGATGATGAGCATTTTCTGCACTGATTCCATAAAACTGTGAGTGTATGTCTACTTGATTTTTGGCTTTTGGGTCCTTTCTTTTTACGTCTATAAAAATGGCAAACACTTTCTTTAGACAAATATTCTTTACTGTATCCTGATTCCTTTGTTCCAGCACTTTCCTTTCTCTTAGATGTTCAGCACAAATATGGCATTATTAATTGTTTCAGTTGGCCAAAAAAGTATGACTCAAAACTAAATAGATGATGACCTCGTGAAAGCCATCATTTTCCTGTCCCTTTCACCACAAAAAGAGGTAATTCTTATTTTATTTATTCCACTTTGACTACCTGTCAAAATTTTGAATTTCAGCCTGTGTCCTGGCCATTATTACATCATGCTTTTTGCATGGGTGTTCTAAGCAATATGTGAGGGGAGAATAATGATGCTAACATTTAAATTGATGATCAACCTCTTGTATTCTGTAAGTGGTCTGGAGACAAATGCTATGTAAGTGTGAGGACAGGCTGACAGAGTTGGGATTATTCAGACTGGAGAAGAGAAGGATCCAAGGAGAACTTATTGTGGCCTTCCAGTATCTTCAGGGCCCTACAAGAGGGCTGGGGAAGGACTTTTTAGGATGTCAGGCAGTGATAGGACTAGGGGGAATGGACATAAGCTTGAGGAGGGCAGATTTAGGTTGGGTATTAGGAGGAAGTTCTTCACCATGAGGGTAGTGAGACACTGGCACATGTTGCTGAGAGAGGTGGTGGATGCCCCATCCCTGGAAGTTTTTAAGGCTAGGCTGGATGGGGCTGTGGGCAACCTGATCTAGTGGGGAAGTGTCCTTGCCCATGGCAGGGGGGCTGGAACTAGATGATCTTGAAGGTCTCTTCCGACCCTGACAATTCTATGATTCTGTGAAGTGCTGACAGCTGCTTACAAACTTGGTGTGAGAGTGTGTGCAATTATTGCAATCTGTCCAGGAACGGGATACTCACTTCTACTTTCTACTAGAGAAACGCGTCTCTCCTCCAGTATTAGGCAAATTTAAAACTTCTAAGAATGACATTTCCACACATTCCTGTAACACTACTGCTCTGACTAATTCTGCTAACCAGTGAGGATTAGACAACCATATCATACCAGTGTTAAAAAACAGAGCCCCCCAAAGGGAAGGAATATTCTTCTTCCATCTTCTGCTCGGAACTCTAATTTTTGGCTGTTTTTTAGGTTAAATAGCAGTGTGTGTAAAAGATGGAAAGCGGATGATTTTTTTTAAAGTCTCTTTTCTGCCAGTGAAAGCAACCTGATGCAAGGATATGCAGTTTGACAGGGGACAAAATCAGTTGAAGAAAGAGTTCTAAGTCAAATGGGAATAATCTACATTGAAACAACTAACCAGAGGAATTCAAAATGGAGCACAACTTGTATGTTAGCAAGTCTGCCTGGAAAATGCTTTGGCACTTGCCAAAAGCAAGAAAATTTGGCAGAGGCAGAAACCAGAAGAAAGGGAGAAATGACAGGAGGATTTTTTTTTTAAGTGAAACTGGTTATGTAGAGGTGCCCATACTAAGTTTATTGCTCTCCTCTTGAGTTCCAGCACAGCCCTGATGTGTTAGGCTCTGTCAAAAGGTAAACATGATTTGCTGGCTTCAGGTTTCCCCAAGGACTGGCATGGGAATATGGTTCCATACTAGCAAGATGAATAGGTTTGATTTCTCCCCTTGCTTCTTTTAATGACCTCAGGTAAACAACCACAAAGATCAGCCACAAAGAAAAAAAGAAAAGTTATG
>VWZO01013673.1:0-19018 GCA_013396975.1 Bucco capensis
ACCTGTCCCTTCTGAACAGCCTGTAGCCATTCATAGCTGCACTCCAGTCATGGGATTCACACCACCAAGTTTCAGTAATGGCAACTAGGTCTTAACTTCCTAGCAGGACGGTAGCTTCCAGTTCCTCCTGTTTGTTACCCATGCTGCATGTGCTGGTATACAGGTACTTGAGCTGGGCTGTCACCACATCACCTTCTGAGAGGCCCTTTAATTCCTCTGAGGTATTTCACTGATGGTTCCCTGTTGGCTCCTATTACCTCAAGAGCCTTCAGCTCGTCCCCAAAAGACTTCAACTGTGCCACAGTGTCCCCAGTACACCTCAAAGCAACAAGTCAAGGGTCTTCATTAGCACCACTTCCCTCTAACCATGGCTTGACATCCCACAGTTTGTCACAGGCAAGACTGATATTATGCCCTTCCCACCTCAAGTCTAGTTTAAATTTCTGTCAATGAGCCCTGCAAGCTCCTAAGCAAAGAACCTTTTCCCCCTTGGAGAAAGGGGAACCCCATCAGCTGCCAACAAGCCTGGTGCTGTGTAAGGCATCCCATTGTTGAAGAACCCAAAACTGTGGTGACACCAGCCATGGAGCCATGTATTAACTCAGTGGATCTGTTTATTCCTTCCAGTGTCACTGACTGCAGCTGGAAGGAGAGTGTCCCAGATTCCTTCACCATCCGTCCCAAGACCCTAAAGTCTCTTTTGATAGCTCTTGGACTCAGAGTTCTCTTGCATTTTTTTGCATTTCACAGCCCTGCCAATTATTTGTATGCCTCAAGAAAAACCTTATAGGAAGGTGACCTAAGAGAAGAGAGGATCTAGTCAAACCTCCATCAGTTGGCCAGCCCTTCTGTCACCCAGGCACATTCCTGTGGGCACAGCCTTCTCTTCCTCCACTGATGACGGTGTGTGCCAGCCACCTCCAGGCTGTTCTGATTAGTGAGTGACCAAAAAATAAATACTCTTGTCAACATCCCTAAACTACAAGAAACCAAGAGGCCCTGAGAGAAGAGCCCTATGAGCCCACTCAGTGCTTGGGATCACCTCGACTCCTGTGGCAAGCACTTGCTGCTTGCAGAAAGGCACTGACAGGAGATGATGGATGGTGGAGCTTGTCCAGTGAGACACTAAACACAAAGAAGCACAGAGCTGTAAGGACAGAGGTTGCTGGAGGGCAGCAACAGCACTTCTTGGAGCCAGACCCAGGTCTGTGGGCATCCCTCTAGCTAGTGGTTGCTACTGCTCTAGCTCAAGTTCCTATTTAGGAGGCTGTAAGAGAAATCAGTGAAGTCTGAGTACAAGTATTCCATAGTGTGACAGTAATGGCATGTCCTGTTCCTTCTTCCAGGTGGAAGTTCCAGCAGGAACTGCTGAGTTTAAGCAGATTAGGTTGAATAAAAGCAGTATTAGAAGTCCTCAGAAGGAAAGTCTAAGCTCTCCTGCACACTTCAGAGCCAAACAAGGAGATTGTATCTGGTCACCAAGTTAGAGAAATGTTGTTTTACTGTTATCTTCTAAAATTTATTACCATAGTATGGCACTGGAGAGAAGCTAGATTCAAAGATGATCTGGGGTAAGGAACTTGCCATTTAAAGCATGCTGCCAACTCCAAGGGCAAGGACCAACATGACTCACAAGCACAAAGAGAAAGAGACTCTCAGTCTGTTACTCAGCAGAGTGATAATATTTCAAGCTTTGAAATCTCACCTTTTCTTCAGCTTCTTGCCCTCCTCCTTGGAAGCTGGGAGGATCATGGCCAGGTATGGTCCATCCACTTCAAAAAAGATGCTGTTCTCTGAGCGTGTGACGTAGGTGAGAGAAGCTGGGTCCTGCAGTTCCTGGTACTGATCATTCGTGAAGCCCTCCTACAGGCACAGCCCCAGGAGAACAGCTTCACTCAACAGCTGAGCTGGTTACACCAGGAGATGCCCCTCAGGCACACTCTGCCCAAAGGGATCACTGACCATCCCTCTGAAAGCTACAGCACAATTTAGGACTCAAAAATGAAAACATCTGACCTGCCTCTTGAGAAGAAAAATGGTTTGGACCCTAAAATTATATTCTTTTGTCTTACAGAAGCTGGAGCAAGCAGAGGATGGGTTTAGACCTTGCTCTAGTCTGGACTCCCAGCCTGCACATGTGAGCATGCACCAACCACGACCTCTTCGACACCAATATCAGAGCCTCTCTCTCTCCACTCAAATGTTCTCTGAAGCACAGAGCAGCTGTGCAGCATGCAGGCCAATCAGCCCTTCCTCCTTTGTCTGTGCTCCACCTCCTTTTTCCCAGACTGCAAAGCTGGTCTGGATGGGTGCAAGACTCACCTTCACCAGGATGTTCAGCATGGCACCTGGGTAGGAGATTGTCACCTTCGGCTTCTTGGCATTAGTTGACTTGATGACAAAGTTCTCTGGGAAGCTGTTGGGGAGGACACACCAAATCCCATCTGTATCCAGTTCTAGAGGTCTCCTAGGGAAGGAATGAAGGTCACAGTCAGGAGGAGAGTGAATGATAGGTGAGGATCAGCCTGTTGCAGCCATCCTCTGGACCCTTCTGTACAACAAACCCTCATAATACAACAGAATAATCACAGCAGCATCAGAAATCTGAATCTTCCACATTAACTGGTGAAAGACAGGTGTTCAATGTGCTCCCACACCTGCCTGAGGTATGGGACCTTTCTTCCTCATCTAAACACATACTCACCCAATCTGCTCAATCAGTTCCCTGGCTTGGGTGATGATATTCGCTCCTGTGAAGCAGACGATGCCAGCCATTTCCATGGAGTACCAGCGAGCCCTGTGAGTGAAGGCTCTGTGAGTCAGAGCGAAAAGCATGAAGTGCTCCCTCCCAAACCCAGCTATGGAAAGGGCAGGAGGACCTCCAGAGGAAGAAGGGCAAGAAACACATGGACCTCAGCAGATTGTTCTCCTTGCCCTAGTTATGATGCTTCAAAAAAGCTGGAAATCCACTAACAGACAAGATTCCAGCCACTTATGCCCAATGCTTAATGTCCGGCAGGTGTCTCCAGATGTGAAGTCATTGGTGGAAGCAAGACAAGAATGTTACAGGCAGCACCCACCTTCCTGCTGGTGCTTCTGAAGCAGGTAAAGTGACAGCCTCCCTAGGACAATTCTGGTTTCCAAGGGTCCTCTCCAGACGACCCTGACATTGCCCAGAGGGGAGACTCACCCTTTCCGCATGACGTAGCCATAGAAAGAGTTGAGGATGCACTTGTGGGCCAGCTGCAGGGAGTCATACAGGATTTCCATGTTCTTGCAGCGCTTCACTTCAGAGGCGTCTCCTGTCTCCACTGCTGCAGACAGCTTCTTCTTCCAGACCTGCAAGACACAGACAGAGTCAGGATGATCCCACACATCACTCACTAGTGGTATCCAACTGGTTCCCCCTCAGTCCCAGTAAGCATTACAACTCTAGAAGAGTATCTTTGCTAGAGGTCAGTAGCATGAGCTAAACACTCCTTTTTCTTTTGTAGCAGAGGAGCTGGCCAGAGGCACTTTGCCACAAAGTAGGAGGGACCTCCAGCACCAACTGTAACTTTGACAGCAACAATCAGAGTTCAGCCAGCACCAGCAGTGCTGCCTCCCCGCACCAGCTGTATAGCACCATATGTGTGCAGGCAGGAACCATGCCTACAGCCATCAGTGATGTCTGGATGAACAGCAGAACCATCTATGTGGAAAAGGCCTCTCAGTTAGCTCCATGATTTGTGGCAGAAGAGTCAGCCAGGAGAAACCATAAAGCAAACAGCTTGTTAATGAACGCTGCCAGAGTTAGAGTCCCAGGGCCTTCAACATACTCCAAGAATAACGTGCCCTGGTCTCCGCTAGCATGAACCTCAATCAGCAGAGAAGTAGGGCATCTTCCTGGAATCAACTGTTTCTGAACCTCAGGTCTAGACCTCGCTTCTCAGCTCGTCTTTTTTTTTTTCCATGTAAGAAGAATGCCCCAGACTGAACCTGGCTAGGTAAGATATATCAGAACAGAGACTAGCTGAGGGTTTGCTAAACCCAGTGAAAACTGGAGGTGCAGCTTTCACAGAATCACAGAATGGTTTGGGTTGGAAGGGACCTCTGGAGGTCATCTAGTCCAACTCCCTGCAGTGGGCAGAGACATCCCCAACTAAACCCTAGAGCAACCCGGTATTCCCACGTCTCCCATCCAAGTACTAACTGGGCCTAACCCCGCTTGACTTCCAAGATCAGACGAGATTGGGCCATCTCAGGGTGGTATGGATTTGTTTATGCCAGCACCAGAGGCAGTAAATGCCGTGGCAGCAACCACTGAAAATTCAGCAGCGAGCAGCCACAGCTCTTGCTGTGGAGAGCTCTCAGGAGCTCCAGCACACCCTTCCTGAACACACAGGCTGAATAGAGCAATCCTTTAGGGCTTGGGTTTTCAGTGAGAGATGAGATTTCCTCAGCCTGGGCAAGACAAGTTAAACAAGAAGTTGAGCTGGGTACCTTGTGCAGCCCCTTGAACTCATAGCGACGATCCCTGAAAGCTCGCACCGTGTCCACGTAGAAAGAGTTCTCTCGCTGGCAGATGGTGGTGACTCGTTCCTCCACCTTGGTGACATGGATCTTCTTGTATGCCTTGCGGCAGTAATCTAGTCAACAGGAGAAGCAGAGGGAGCTTCTCAGGGATAAACACCCCGCTACAGAGGGACAGGCACAGTATGGACAGGGACACATCCAAGCATCACGCATGAGTGAACAGGGAGACAGTCCTACTGCGAAGGGAGGGGAAGCAAGATACCAGCATGAACAGTTGCAGTACCTCATTATGGAGATGCAGGGACGGGTTGGGGAAGTAAACTCATTGTGATGCCTCTATGGCCCATCTGCAAACCCAAGCTTAGCCCCCAGCCAGCTAGATGGTTCTGGTGAACAGCATCTCTCCGGGGGATGGGATAACATTATTTCCCCTTCATTAACAGGCTTTCATTAGCAGCCTTCCAAAAAACTGGAGCCATTCACATTTCAGCTCAAACCCATGGCTCACAACAGGTCAAGGGAAGAACACTTGACACAGGCACCAGTGCCTCATCCCTCTTCGAGATCACACAGGAGTCTACTGGGATCCTGGAGAAGGTCTGCCAAAGCATGGTCTGAGACCAGACCCAGGCTGAACTAACCCCAGAGCTGTAAGAGAGGTATTAATGGTGAGCACTGCTCACAGCCTAGGTTGCAAAACACTGCTCCAGGTCATGTCATTGACAGGCTTTTTACCTGCCAGACGCTTTTTCTCGTACTTGGCCTGTTCTTCCTGGGACAGCTCGTGGAAGGCACGGGGTGCTCCCTCCGGGGACAGGGGAGGGAACTTCTCTGACTCCAGCTGCTGCTGGATGCGGTGATACTCACTGCGGCTAGCAGGCACTGTAGAGGAGGGCAGTCATCAGTTTCCCAGGGGAGAAGCAGGAATTAATCTCCATCTCTGGTGCCTGGACTACATGGTCCTTACTCAACTTACTGAACTCTCCTCTCCACTGCCAAGTCATCCGGCGCTGACAGTTGGCACCTGGCTTGTTGAAGTCACAGGCAGCACATGTGGCCTCATCCACCATAGCGGAGGGCTGGATACAAGAGACACACAGCTGTTAAAGGGGACAATTCCCCAAATGACAACTCATGCCAGAACAAGTGTTAAGGGGCAGAAGAGCATAGGTGTGAACATCAGAGATGGTACTCAGGTCTCCTTTCCAGAGCCCTTCTGGAACACAAAGCCTGCAACAACAATAGCTGGATTTTTTTGGGAAGAGTCCTAGTTAAAGTTGTAGTTCATCCTCTGCAGACCTGGCATCCACAGCAGCTTGACTGAATTTCACACCTAGATCCCCCTGCCCTGAGTTAGAAGTTCAGCCCTTGCCCTTAAGGGAATCCAAAGAAAAGAGACCACCAAGGCCATCTGAAAGACAAATTAGGAGTTTGACGGATGTCACCCACCTGCAACCTGTTGGTCAGAATGATGTTGGGGTACATGGCCCCCACATCTAGATGGTAGATAAGGGGGCACTCAATTCTGTTTGGAACATCCTTCAGGGAATTCAGTTTGACCTTGATTTCATCACAAACCTGTTGTGAGACAAACAGAAGGGAAACTCGGACAGGAAGGAGTTAATGAGTCAAATACTTGCTGAATTTGGTCCTTTACTCCTGCTCAGGAACACCTATCAATAACTCTAGGGAAGGACTTAAAGAACCAAAGGAGCAGCATCAGAGACTCTTGGACCACAGGTGCTTTAGGTTTTGTTTTGGATCTCCAAGATAGGCTTTTTCTGCAGGAATGTATGAGAGCAGCTACTTCCTAAAGGTTACCCAGTCAAGGACCAGTGCAAATAGGTTAATGGAGACAACAGCAAGGACCAGAAGTCCCCAGTCACTAACTGATGATGCCCTCTACAAAACCCCAGCTTCAGCTTTGGAGAGGAGGGACCTGCACTTTGTAGCTGATAAGAAGTGGCGAACAAGAGCCAGCAATATGCCCTTGTGGCCAAGAAGGCCAATAGCACCCTGGGATGCATTAACAGGAGCATGGCCAGCCGATCGAGAGAGGCTATTCTGCCCTGGTTAGGCCTCACCTGGAATACTGTGTCCAGTTCTGGGTCCCCCAGCTCAAGAAGGATAGAGCTGCTGGAGAGAGTCCAGCACAGGGCCAGCAAGATTATTAAAGGAGTGGAGCATCTGCCCTATGAGGAAAAGCTGAGAGAGCTGGGTCTCTTCATCCTGGACAAGAGGAGACTGAGAGGAGACCTCATTAATGTTTATAAATATGTTAAGGGTGAGTGTCAGGAGGAGAGAGCCAGGCTCTTCTCAATGTCATCCAATGTTAGGACAAGAGGGAATGGGAGCAAACTGGACCACAGGAGGTTTGGTATTAACCTGAGGAGAAACTTCTTTACAGTAAGGGTGATGGAGCACTGGAACAGGCTGCCCAGGAGGCTGTGGAGTCTCCTTCTCTGGGGACATTCAAGAGCTGCCTGGACACATTCCTGTGTGAGCTGGTCTAGGTGATCCTGCTCTGGCAGGGGGGTTGGACTAGATGATCTTTCTAGGTCCCTTCCAACCCCTGTGATACTGTAACAAGAGGAACATGTGTATTTGGGATACCTGAGAGGCCTGTCTTCTAACCCAAATATCTTCCCAGCTCCCTCAGAGCTTTGCTCATGGTTGAACCTGCAAAGGGGATAGCAGGAACCGTGTCCTTTGGCTCGGATAGAGACTTGGGATCCCCATGATGGACACCAGCAGCTGTGAAGGAGGGTCCTGGCTGGGGCGGCTGGAGGTAGCAGCTGTTTAGAACATCCCTCAATGCTACCTACTCTGCAGGTGGCCACAGATGGGCTTCCTGGTCTCCCTCTGCAGAGCATAAAATGAACCTAACCAGGCACTTTAAAGGTGCAGTCTCAGCCTGGCCCAACAATGCTGTGGGTGAAGTACCTCCTGGAAGTTGGTGACTTGATCCAAGGGCAAACCCTCCTCCTCCTCAATGGCATGCTGCAGCGTCTTCTCCACGTGCTGCACCAGGAAGTCGAAGGCAGCAGGATTCTGCAGGGGCATGGGGATGGCACTGAGACCACAGGCAACTGTCCCCCAGCCAGAGGCTGGCAGCTCCTGCCCTGCTGCCTGTGTCCCTGCCTGACCTAGGGAGGTCTAAGCACAGTCCTACAGCTTAGGGCAGCATACTGAGGCACAGGCAGGGTCTAGACCACTGACACTAGGTGCTGGCTACGTGCTGGCTGGTGCAAGGGTCCAGAGAGTCAGACTTAGTCCAGATTCTTTCATACACCCAGTGCATGATCTCTCATGATCATTCACTAGATGACAGCCACCAAAATGCAATGTATTGCACTGCACTGAAAACTTAAGGGCCTGTGAGCACAAAACAGGTGTTAACCAGGGCAAGGGGGAGGTGACAGAGGTTAACAGTGTGAACCAGAAACAAGTGAAAGAAAGGAAGGGTCCCTCCATTGCTGTCAACAAGGTCTGGCCTGCTTCCAGTATGTGATACATAGGACACTTGTGCTCTCAGTGAAGCACAGATAGCCACTGGGAGGCTTGCACCTACCCCTTCACAGCCCAGCTCCAGGCAGCTTCAGGTGCTCAAGGTCTCCTGAAGTATGACAGGCACTGCCCAAGCCCAGTAGGGACACCCAGGAGATGTAAACAGCAGCAGAGAGTTATTCCTCACCACCATGCTCCACAAGGACAGGGGTTGGCTGTGTGTGACCCCTTACCATTTTGAAGCGGCAGGGGATGTCACTGCGGAAGACACCAGATTCCAGTGCTTCCACGTGGCCTCCCACATATGTCTCTGAGTCCAGCACGTGGCCATCTTCTGTGAGTTTGTTGAATTCCTGCTCCTGCTTGTTAGGGAAGATGATGTTGGCATGATAGGCCTGGACCATCAGCAGTGCCTCACACAGAGTCCCAGATCCTTTTCTTAATACCTGCAGGAGAGACACCAGAGCTGGTTTTAAATGCCGAAAGAGTATATTTAAATTAGATAGAAGGAAATTCTTCACTATGGGAGTGGTGACACGCCGGAACAGGTTGCCCAGAAAAGCTGTGGATGTCCCAAACCTGGAAGTGCTCATTGTCAGGTTGGATGAAGCTTTGAGCAACTTGATGGAAGGTGTCCCTGCTCATGCAATACTGGTGCTAAATGATCTTTTAAGCTCCCTTTCAACCCAAACCATCCTGTGACTCAGCAAAAAGTGCTGTACCAGTGCTGGTGGGACCAGACTGGCCTTACTGCCACATCAGTGAGCCAGACGGCTTCAGCTGCTGACACAAGCACAACCACATGGTCAGTGCTGCATCCCACAGCAAGAATGATGAAGTGAGAAACCAACACTGACTCCTTCATGTTGTCTGGAATGACAGCAGGCTACGGACAGTGCAGAGACCTCCGGTCCTCTGCTGCCATTATCTCCTGACACTGCTCAACTGTCAAGCAGCTTTGTAACCTAAATCAGGTGGGGACAGAGGGCTATTTCCTACATGCTTAGCACAGACAGCTTCCTAACTGTCCTCCCTACAGCTGACAATAGTCATCAGGAAACCCAGCTTTACATGACCACAATTGCAGGTAAACATGACTGAGTATGGAGCATCAGTCATACTTTCATGTTCCAGCTCTGTTCCGCCAACCCTCAGGTCTCTTGCTCTTAGGCACCTCACTCAAAACACCTCAGGCCTGTGGAAAGGAGTTGCCTCCAAATTCACTCCATCTCTGTCTCTAGCACAGATGGGAAAGTGCCTGGGCAGTGGGAGTCAGGAGTGTGGCAAGCGTCCCTTGCAACATGGGAGATGTTGCTCTTCTTTCTTGCAAAGAAGTCATCACTTCAAGACAGCACTCACTTCATCAGGCTCCATGGGAATGATGGTACACAAGGCAAAAATGAACGGATGCACATACTTCATGTACATGTAATAGGTAGCAACTGCATCAGACACTGAATAGGTGGCCAGGGTCTGTCAGGGAAGGAAGAAGGGCAAATTAATCCCAATCACATGACAGAGAAACTGAATGGCAATAATCTTTCATTGCTTCATGCTGGGCATACTCATTTCAGAGAGAAGAAGGAAAAGGAGTATTTCTCCATATCCTAGGTAATAAAGAATAATCTGTTCGCTCCTGAGGACATACTGCTCCAGCTCTAGTTACACAGAGCTATCTCAGCTCTGAATGAGAAGGAAAGGGAAGGATGAGCTCAGGGCACAGATGCTGCCCTGCTTGGGAATGAGGAGACTGCTCCAGGGCCTCTTGGGAATGAGGAGACTGCTCCAGGGCCTCAGCAGAAGTCATCTGCCCATGACAGCTGGAGCAATGTCTATTTCTCATCCCTCCAGTAATTTATGGCTCTTCGTGGTGCTTCTGATTTAGGTGGTGCACCTGCCAGCGTGCACTGATGTAAATACAGAAAACACATAATGTAATGCCAGTCCTAGAACTACTTCAAAGAAATTCTGTTCTCTCTCCCCACAAGCTCAAGTGCTTCTGAAGCACTGGCAATTTGGGAAGACATATTTGAGTTAATTTCTCAAGACCCAACTGCACTAAGCAAAAACATTTTGTAACACTTCAAAGATTGAATCATACTGCAGCTGCTCTAGGCTTTTTTTCCAATTGCCTGGAGACAGAGCACAGAGAGGGAATACCTGAGGGTCCTCTGTAGCCATCCGGCACATGTCTTCAGGGTCCAGCTCCACTGGATCGTAACCCAGTTTTGCTTTAGCCGCCGCTTTCAGGTTGTGGCTTCCCACTGGGAGGTAACTATCTCTCTTCACCCACCTGCACAGAATCATGAAAATACCAGTTTGTGCAGAGAAACTAGCCCTGCCCTTCAAAAAAAGAATCAGGCTTGCAAACAGGGCCTCGATTGCCAAGGGGACTTCTCTCTGAGGTCAGCCAAGGGCTGAGCACCCATGCACAGTGGAGTAAAAGGCTGCCCAACTTTAGATATCCTGCATCTCTACCAATGCACTTAAATCCTAACCAGGAAAAATGTCACTATCCACGCCATCACCACTGCTCAGAATTACCACCTTCTAGCTCCTCAGTGGAAGGGTCTAGAACACAAATCCTGTGAGAAGCAGCTGAGAGAACTGGGGTGGTTTAGTCTGGAGAAAAGCAGGCTCAGGGAAGACCTTCTCACTTTCTACAACTCCCTGAAAGGAGGTTGTAGTGAAGTGGGGGTTGGTCTCTTCTCCTAAGTAACAAGCAAAAGGACAAGAGGAAACATCCTGAATTTCTATCAGGGGAGGTTTTGGTTGGATATTAGGAACAATTTCTTTCCACAAAGCGTTGTCAGGCCCTGGAAGAGGCTGTCCAGAGCAGTGGTGGGCAGTGGTGTCATTATCCCTTGAGGGGTTTGAAAGACATGTAGATGTGGTGCTGAGGGACATGGTTTAGTGGTGACCTGGCAGTGCTGGGTTAATGGTTGGACTTGATCATCTTAGTCTTGTCCAACCTAAACAATTCTATGATTCTACGACTTAACGACTGGAGGAAACCTCACCAGGACTGCACGGACAGGCAGCCACTCTCCAAAACTCAAGACACTGGATCCAGTGGAGGAAATCCACATAAAATCCCAAACTTCTCTCTCTCTCACACATGCATGAACAATATGTCCTTCCCCTTCTAGGATATAGTCCCTTCCCCACTCCAGGGGCCTGATCTTATCCCACCCTTTCTCCACTCCCCCAGATTAGACCTCAAACACCTGAGGAGAGCCACCAGCAGGTGGCAAGGAGAGAGACAGCCCTAAAAGCCCCTCAACAAGGCAGGTCTGGGAGCTTCTGAAGTGTGCAAAGTGCCAAGTGGATGCAGAACAGGCAAAGAAATGGATTGTCACACCAGCCTAAGAAGGTGTGACACATGAAAGCTCCCAACAGACAGAAGGAGGACAGTATCCAAGCACAACTGTAGGTATTTTATATAAATTCAAGGGATAAATATGCAGTGATATGGTAGAGGGGCAGCACGTAGTACCTTAAACAGTCCATGTGGATGCACTGAGATGCTTTGTACTCTCCCTGGCTGTCCTTCTGAAAACCAATTTCCTGATACATATTAATTCTATGAGCTGCTGCTCTTGATTCCACAAAGGGCCTGGGGAAAGAGGCAATGTGAAGAGAAGGAACAGAACAGCCATTTCCCTTCATCTCTGACAACAGCTTCACAACTGCATTGTTACAAGCTACCTAAATAATTTTTCTTGTGATTGATCTGTGATATCCGCCCAAGGGGAAAACTTCCTGCAGGACAGAATTGCAGGATGACCCAAGGGGCAAAGCTGCTTGCTTACATGCTGCTCCAGAAGCTGGAGGCACATGGTCTCTCTCCCCTTCCTTCCCAAGAGCTGGCCTGTTCCCCTTGCCCTGCTATCCTCCTGGTTCCTTCTGATTCTCTCCTTGCACTCCCAAGACCAGGCTCATTCATATACCAATATGGCCACACTGACAAAGGTTTAAAGCAGCTCAGCCAAGAGGATAGGCCTTTACAGAAGCTCATACTTTCAAGCCAACGACCACAGAATTTGGTGAGGTGCTCCAACTAGCAAGACGGTCTGCATGGATCACACACTACTACCACTGTGGGAGCTATGGAAGGACATTAAGGCCAGTACCTGACCCTGCCCCACAAATCAGGTGACACCTTGCTAGCTTAGTTTTCATTCCTGATCCTACCAGTCAAAGAAGTCTCCATTGTATGTGACAATGATGGTGGGTTTGGTCTCCTGGACATGTTCAAACCACCTCCGGATTAAATGAGCCTAGGATGAAACAGAAGAAAAGGTTACCATGAAGAGGTGGTGGATACCAGTTTACTTCACTGTTCTTCTCTCCTCACCTAGCCCAAACCTGACCTTTCTTACCCTTATTTCCAGAAATGAAAGCACAACCGGCCCTGCCGGACCCACCATGTTCCCCAGTGAGGCAGCCTACCATGCTATTAACTCTCTTTGGCCAACAAGAGCCCCAGGCAGGTAAAAAGTCTGTTGAGCAGAAGTGACTTACTTCGTCTGGTTCGTTAAAGACACAAAATGGACCCTCATACTCTGGCTTGGGAGTAAACTCAAAGTCTTCAATATCCTCAGAGACGATCTCTCTGTTTGTGATCAGGTAGCCCTAGGGAGGTGACAATGAGGCAGTTAGGAGGACTTCACTTGCAGGCAATCTGACAATGCTGTCCAAACAATGGGATGTTCTCCTCTTGAAAGCCATAGCTTGTCAAGGGGGAACAACTGTTTGGAAGTCATCTGCTGAACCATTGCTGGCCATCAGCTACGGAGGCCATGGGGAGACAACACAGGACAGCAGTTGTCTATGATTCTATAAGTAACCTGAGCTAGGTACTACAAAACTAAGTATCTTATGCATCATTCATACTTAAGTTTTATTTCCACAGCCACACACCAAGCAGACAGCAGCAAGGCAAACCTAGAGCAAGCTGGGTTGGAAGTGAAATATTGGCCTGCTCCTCGACTTCACTGCTGGAGCATGGAGGAACCACTCTGCTGTCTCTTACCTGCCCATCAATCATGTAGGAAATCATCATGATCTGGTCTGTCTCTGCATCAGGAAACTTCAAAGGGAGTTTGGTAGTTTCAATATCAAAGGCAAGAACAACAGGATCCTGAGCAGGACCAAATCCATTAGAAAATATTATAAAGCTGACTTGAAGTTAAAGAGCAATTCCCAATAAGCCCACTGCTAGCCCAGCAAGCAAGCCAGACTCTCCCCAGTAATCATTTTACTGCTTCATCATCCCAAAAATCACCAGCCAAGCCCAGAAACAAAGCTTTTCCCTGCACACTAGGGTGTGACACCAGTAGCACATTGAAAGCAGCCCCTCAGGGTGGGGACAGCAGCCGCACCCCTGGACAGATAGACACCTGCCCACCCAATGCTCACCGGCCGCTCCACGAGGTCGTCTCGGCGAGTGATCTCAGGGGGTAAGGTGCTGCCCCGGTATCGCACATTGTACCAGTGAGCCTGCCAAGAGAGAAAGTGTCATCATTTAGACAGTTGTTCTATCACCCAAAACCAGCCCACCCTGGGAAGGGGAATCAGGAAAAGGAAAGGAGACCCATGAGCTGAAATGGAAGCAGATTTAATAAAATAATAATTTAAAATCCCTAATATTAATGCTAATAAAAAGTATGTAAAGCCAGACTCAGCCCATGTCACAGCTGTGAGCTGTGAACTCCCAGCAGCAAATGCTGGATGTCAGACACCGTGAGCACCACAGCTTCAGTGACAACACAGCGGTGAGAGCACACAGGAGAGGTTGCCTCAGGAGCACAGGCCCTCCAGGGATGGTAGCTGTCAGAAGAAGAAACTGTACCCAGTAAACTTTGTAACTTACAGTGAGTGTGATGTTTATGGTATGGAATTCTTCTGTTGGCCAGCCTAGGTCAGCTGCCCCAGCTGCCGAGAACAGAGCTGCGTGAGTTAAATGCAGCCCACAGGAAAGGCTCAAACTGTGTCTGTGCATTATTCATTTAACTTTTCTGTGCATCTTTAACTAAGGAGAAAGCCCAGCAGTTTGGGATTAAGCTTTACACGTGAACCCAACACCACTGACACTTTTGCAAAGGTCCTGGAGAGAAATTGTTTCCACTCTGCACTGTGCAGATCAGGAGCACAGCAGCAGGAAAGCAAAGCTCTTCCAGCTTCTCTATTCCTTACTCACCACCTGGATCTTCAGGTCAATGGAGAGGCGAATGTGGTAGGGTACGTCATACTCCCGCATATCCACAATGTTGTCCATCTGGCTGGCAACCTTTCTGGAGGCCCCTTCCTCATCTGTGCTCAGGCTGCCTCTGCTCAGAGCACTGCAAGGAGCAGAGCAAAGCTTTTGCCTTACTGAGTGCACATCTACATCAGCTCAGCTGCCAGGGACAGTCAGGCAGCACCAGTGACACCTGGCAGCAGGAGGCAGTGACAGGAGGGAATGGGAAATACTTCCCCACTACACAATCACCCTCTGCTCACAGAGGTGCCCCTGGGATGGACAGCACACACAGTCCCATTTCTCCTGCCTAAATTCATCTTTTCTCACATTTGTGAGCTGTGTCTGCTCAGAGGCACAGGCAGATGAACCCACATCCGTATAATGAATAGTTCTTACAGTATTGGATGTATAAGTATGGTAACAAGTCTAAGTGTTACAAGGCAACCTGGGAAGCATTCTGAGCAGGGACCGTATGCCTTCCTCATCTCACACAATCCTTATTCCTCAAGTTTCAACTGAAATCAGACTTCAGAGCCAGAAAACTGAAGAGATGGGGTAAATTTTTCATGTGGATATTCTGGTTGACTTATCAAAGCTTATTTTTTCCTGTCTGCTACTGTGTTTCCAATCTTGTAAACAAGTGCCTGGTTTGTTGGGTTTTTTTCCCCCTTGAGTCACAGCTAGAGGGAAAGTTGCTCAGTGCTTCTCCGTATCCGTTCTCAGGGGACAGGGTTTCTATTCAACTGGCAGGCACAGGTACCACTACAGCATATCATATCCCAGAGGCTCCAGGGTCTCTTGATGTGCTGCACTGAGGTGGAAGAACCACCTCAGAGATGGGTGGCAGAAAGGCATAGCTGGGTCAGACCCCAGGCAGGACAACATCTCTGGGACCCTAAGTATTAACACAAGAGACCAACCAGCTACCCTACGGAGAGCTCCCACCTTGACAGCATGGCTGTGTAGACATCGCTCGCCTGGTCTCTCTCCCTGTTTTTCTTCACAGCAGGAGAGATCTCCTTCCGCACCTTCACCAAATCATCCACTGTACTGAAGGACAGCTTGATATAGTTCCTCTTCAGGCCCACCAAGTGGTTTGGCTGCAAAACAGCAAGACAACACCAGCTCAGGCAGGATGAGTACTGAGGGGTGGCCACCGTAAAAGAGGGTGGGAAAGGCAGACTAGACTGATGCAGGTGGAAGAATTGGCCAAAAATGGGGTGCCAGTGGGTGAGAGAGTCAAGCACTGAGACAGGACGAGACTCTAGCAGGCACTTCAGGGAAGACTGCAAGAGCAGCATGGCAAGGGCTTAGCCAGCCATGATCCTGTGCCGGCAGGACTGTGAGTGGGATTCACCGGCAAAGAGGAGGAAGAGCAGGCCAATCACAAGCAGCATCTCCCTCCCACAGTGCACTCTTCTCCTCCTGCAATTAAATGTCTTAAACACACTGTGAATCAATTGATGTGCTCATGCAATCACTACTGATAAGCACTTAGACATAACTCACCCATGCTGTTTCCCTTCACTGCTCTGTCCCTTCCTACTTCACCAGAGCCATGCAAGATCCAAAAAACCCATTACTCAAGAGCACATAAGGTAGAGGAATACAGACCAGGTCCAAGTCTTCTTTGGGGACAGTCTCCAGCTTTGCAATCTTCCCTTGGAACTTCTTGGAAAGGAAGGAGGACACTTCTCGCTCACAACCCTGCCAAGAGATCCCAGGGCTGAGTAATGTGTCTCTGTCCCTCAGGAGAAGACCACCCCAAAGTAGGTCTTGAGCACTCCAGGGACCTGCTGTCCCCTTCAGGAACTTCAGCCCTCTCACAGTCCCCTCCTCACCTTCTGAGTGGCAATGTAGAAGTAGGGCTTGTAGGGCAGGGCCACCTAGGAGAAAGCAGACAGGTGACAGTGGCAAGTTCCCTCATGGGACCCTGTGCCCTGCCCAGATCCCCTGGCGACGAACCTTGAAGCGGCTTCCATCCTCCTGGATGAAGTAGTAGTCCACAGCACTCACTGACCGATGGTCCTCGTCCAGCACCTCCGTCTGTCCATGAGCACAAAAGACTCAGGGCAGTCCATCTGTTAGACCTCCTGGGTCCTACTGGAGCCCCTTCAAGGGCCAACCACCCCCAGGGCTTAGTAACACCCTTCCATGGGAACTCCCCCAGACCCTGCCGAGGACTCTCCGTGGGAGTCCCCCATGCCACAGTGTTTTCCCCGCCCCGCCGGTCCGTACCGGGTGCATGTTGATAAGCCAGCCCGTCCGCTCTCCGGGCTCCGCCGGCCGCTCAAAGCCGAACAGTGCGTCGATCCGGTCCGTCCGCTGCGATCGCTCCAGGCGCCTGACAGCGGACAGCGCGGGGCCATCGTCCCTGCCAGACGCCGCGCCGTCGGCCCCCGCCGCCGGCTCCCGGGACCAGTCCGCCCGCCCCAACCATGCTCCTTGGGGCTCTCCGCCGCCTCCTGACTCGGCGCCCCGCTCGCCGCCCCGCAACACCATCCTCGCCTCGCCTCGGCTCTTCTCTGCCCCGGTTCGGTTCGGCTCGGCTCTGCCCCGGTTCGGCCCACTGCCGCGGAAGGAATTTCCCGCGCTGCACCCGGTTCCCGCGAGAGCGAAGCCACTCTCGTCCCGCCCCGAGACGAGAGCACCAATCAGAGAGTTGCACCACCCCTCCGCCGACACAGCTCACCAATGGTGGGGGGAGACCCCAGGCGCGCCCCGCCCCCTCCTACTCCCTCCCGCCCTAGCACGACCCGCAGCGCTGCCTGGTGCCGCCCACTAGGGGCCCGCGGGGTCTGTGTTACGGGTCCTTGGCTGTGGGTACGCCGCGCAGATAACGGCCGGCCCGCTTCTGGCCCTTGGCCGGCTAAAGCCTGGCTGGGGGCTTTCGGACCGATGCAGCACACCGTCCGGGTGCACAGAGACCGAACGGTGTGGCCGCCACCAGCCCCTTCCGGCATCGTCCTGCGCGGCCGCTGAAGCCCAGGGACCCAGGGTCCCTGCCCAGGCTGGGGTTGTTGGGAACTAGCGTAATCTTAAAGCTGACTATTGGAATTAGGAGCTTTCATGAATAGCCTTTGGCTGCAACCTGTAACCCAGAGATGGATGAACTCTGGCTCAGCTCTTACAATCACAGAATCATCAAACTGTTTAGGCTCAGTTCTGGTGCTAGTTCTCTTTAATATTTTGATCAATGATCTGGATAAGAAGATCGAGTGCACTCTCAGTACATTTGCAGATGACACCAAGTTGGGCAGGAGTGCTGATCTGCTCGAGGGTAGGAGGCTCTACAGAGGGATCTGGACAGACTGCATTGATGGGCTGAGGCCAGTGGGATGAGGTTCTACAAGGTCAAGTGCTGGGTCCTGCACTTGGGTCACAAGAACCCCCAGGCTCGGGGCAGAGTGGCTGGAAAGCTGCCTAGTGGAAAAGGACATGGGTGTGCTGTGTGACAGCAGCTGAACATGATCCAGCAGCATGTCCCAGGTGGCCAAGAAAGCCAACAGCATCCTGGCCTCTATCAGCAGTAGTGTGCCAGCAGGGCCAGGAAAGCAATCTTGCCCCTGTCCTCAGCACTGGTGAGGCCACACCTCAAATCCTGGGTTCAGTTTTGGGCCTCTGACTCCATTGAGTGGGCCACTGAGATGCTGGAGCGTGTCTGGAGAAGGGCTCTGCAGCTGGTGAAGGGTCTAGAGCACAAGTCTTCTGAGGAGCTTGTGAGGGAACTGGGGTTGTTTAGTCTGGAGAAAAGTAGGCTCAGGGAGGCCTTCTTGCTCTCTACAATTGCCTGAAAGAAGATTGGAACAAGGTGGGTGTTGATCTCTTCTCCCAAGGAACAAGCTATAGGAAAAGAAGAAATGATCTCAAGTTGTGCCAGGGGAAATTTAGGTTGGACATTAGGAACAATGTCTTCCCCAAGAGGGTTGTCAAGCCAAGTACAGGCTGCCCTGGTGGAATCACCATACCTGGAGGCCTTGAAAAAATACCAAATGTGGTGCTGATGGAAAAGGTTTAGTGGTGGCTTGGCAGTGCTGGTTACGGTTGGACTCAATGATCTGAAAGGTTTCTTCCAACAAAAGCAATTTTATAATACTATAATTTTATAAGGTCTCCCCTGAGCCTACTTTTCTCTTGGCTAAACAACCATAGTTTCCTCAGCCTTTTCTCATAAGACTTGTGCTCTAGACCAGCTTTGTTGCTCTTCTTTGGACACACTCCAGCACCTCAATGTCCTTCTCATAGTGAGCAGCTTAGACAGAAGAATAGCCAGGAGTAGTTTTTCATGACTCTGGTATATTGTAACTGAGCTAATGTAATGAGATTGTATGAATAGTGTTAATGAAGAATGCTTAGCAGTTTGAATTGGAGTGGACATTCCGACCAAAGGAAAGAAATTGTAATTCAAGGAAATGAATGATAAGCCCATTTGACCTGGAGTCAGCAGGAGACCAAGGAGTTTCAGGTGAAGATAGAATGAGAAGATTATGACACTGTGTGAAGGGGTAAAGAATTCCAACTATTGAAGAGAACAAGTTGCTAATTCTTAAACAATTTGGTTGGACAAAAGACACACATGCTTGTTGCATCAGCAGCCAATGAACAGCGGATGTAATAGATTGTGAGGCTTTAAAATGCCCAGGACTATCAGCGAGGGTTCATCTGCAGAGGCACCAGCTCATGCTGACCCTGCTGCTGCACAGCTCCATTAAATTGTTTGTCTTCATGAGATTGGATGCCTGAGACTCCTCT
>VWZO01013681.1:7917-27651 GCA_013396975.1 Bucco capensis
CTCTCCTGTTGACCAGGACTGTTGAAAAATAATGGAGAGAGGCTTGGTGAGCTCCTTAAGTACTCTTGGGTGAATGCCATGTGGCCCCATGGACTTATGAGTGTCCAGGTGCAGAAGCAGGTCGTAAACCACCTCTTCCTGGATAATGTGGGGGTTGCACTGTTCTCCATCCTTGTCTTCAAGCTTAGCAGCCTGAATGCCCAGGGAGCAGTTGGTCTGCCCATTAAAGACTGAGGCAAAGACAACATTAAGTAACTCAGCCTTTTCCTCATCCTTGGTTACAATGTTTCCCCCCTCATCCAGCAAAGGATGGAGATTCTCCCTGGTTTTGTTTTTATTGTTGATGTATTTGTAGAAACTTTTCTTGTTGTCCTTTATGTCAGTGACCAAGTTGAGTTCCAGCTGGGCTTTTGCCTTCCTGATTTTCTTTCTGTATAGCCTAACAAGATCTCTGTACTCCTCTTGAGTTACCTGACCATTCTTCCAGAGGTGATAAACCCTCCTTTTCTTCCTAAGTCCCTTCAAAAGCTCCCTGTTCAACCAGGCTGGCCATTTTCCCTGCCCTTTAGTCTTAAGACACATGGGGATAGCTCTCTCCTTGGCCTTTAAGATTTCCTTCTTAAAGAGAGTCCAGCTTTCCTTGACCCCTTTACCTTTCAGGACTATATCCCAAGGGACTCTCTCAACCAGTGTTCTAAAGAGTCCAAACTCTTAATTGAGTCCAAACGCATAACTGAATCTCCAGTCTCCCTGGCTATCATGTTCTCAGACAAACCGATTTTATGCTTGGAAATAAAGGTTAGATCTTCACAAATTCAGCCATCAAATTTTGTCTGCTTTTCTCATTATGGTTGTTGGCCAAATAAATGCTGTGGTCTCTATATTAAAAGCTTGCCTTGCTCTTATAGGCCTGCATTTTAAGCACTTGCCCTTCCCTAGAGTAATTTTGGTCTCTGACTTACATCTTCAGAATTATTCTAAAGCATGTTAAAACCAAAATATTTCTTTCTGAACAAAACAAAAGCAAATGTTGCCCAGTCATGTGTTTAAATATGTATGCATTTCTCTTTGAAAGGACATAAACATGGATGGTACATACTTAGCAGTACTAGTAATGTATTATTTCATTTTTGTTTCTACTAAAAGAGTTATCCAGATCCTGTCTGATTCATAGCTAGATACAGCCTATATCTAAGACCAGAAATTATGGCTGAAATTTGCTTACTTGGAAGCCATGTGTCTAAACATGATTTACAATGTCAATTCTTTTATAGTTAAAAATATCCTGATATGAACGAAACATGGACATACTCTTTGGAAATGTAATGTCAACTGGTTGGAAAAAAAACCACTTTCCTGTAGAAATGTTGAAGTAAAAGTCTTTGCCAGAAGCTCAGGAAAGGAAGCACGTTAAAGTTAGATTCAAACAGCTGGCTATCTTACCCTCTCTATTTTCTGACTTCTTATGTGGAACTACATGCTTGCCTAGGTATATCTCTGCCATCACATTCCCTCCATATGTTACTCAGCTACGCTTCATGAGCATATGTGAATGATTTTATCTTTACTAAAAGTGTATGAATGATTTTACCATCTTTGAAAGAAGAGGTAGGCAACTCAAGAAGACTATAAGGATATTGTTAGGTTGTGCAAGAAGAAAATTAGGAAGGCAAAAGACCAGCTAGAACTTAATCTGGCCACTGCCATAAAAGATAGCAAAAAATGTTTTTACAAATACATCAGCAACAAAATGAGGGCCAAGTAGAACCTTCATCCTTTATCGGATTCAGGGTGAAATATTGCCACCAAGGATGAGGAAAAGGCTGAGGTACTTAATGCTTTCTTTGCCTCAGTCTTTAATAGTCAGACCAGTAATGTTCAGGATATTCAGCCCCCTGAGATGGAAGACAGAGATGAGAAGCAAGTATAACACCCCCCATAATCCAGAAGGAAACAGTTAGTTACCTGCTACTCCATGGAGACACTCACAAGCCTATGGGGCCAGACAGGGTATACCCAAAGGTGCTGAGAGAGCTGGAGCCAGAGCTTGCCAAGCCACTCTCCATCATTTATCAGCAGTCCTGGTTAACTGGGGAGGTCTCAGCTGACTTGTAGTTAGCAAAGGTGTCGCCCATCTACAAGAAGGGCCAGAAGGAGGATCTGGGGAACCAGANTTGAAGAAGGTTATGGAGCAGATCATCTTGTGATCACCCAGAACATGTAGGACAGCCATAGGATCAGGCCCAGTCAGTGGTGGCATTTACCTCTCACAAAGTTTTACTTCTTGTGCCTTTTAAATTTTACTTCACATCTAACATTCAGGGGAAAAAATAGATGTCTGCAATAAAGTGGAAAGTCAGAGAAGAAAACATCAGAGGACACTGGGACACCCGTGTTTAATCTGAAAACTAGTAAAACAAGCCTAATACATTATTTTATTTATTTACTTTATATCACATCTCCCTTCAAGCATTTACTTCAAGCAAAAATTTACATTTATCTTGCTCTGGGACTACTGCAAATTACTACTTTCCCTGGTCATTCTGTCCCTTCTCTAGAAATAAAAATAAACATTTACATTAAAGTAGAAAAACCTATCACTTGCATAGCACTCTTTACTCTGTATGGAATTGTAGGGTTTGCCTCTAATATTCAGATATGAGACACAAAGTGTAAGGAGAAAAGGCTTTGCAGTGCAATGAAGTGGACAAATGCAAGTTCTGTATTTATT
The DNA here is from genome assembly GCA_013396975.1 of Bucco capensis. Taxonomy (NCBI): domain Eukaryota; kingdom Metazoa; phylum Chordata; class Aves; order Piciformes; family Bucconidae; genus Bucco; species Bucco capensis. The sequence continues at coordinate 10,649 of VWZO01013681.1, forward strand.
GAAGATAAAACCTGTTTCCCAGGTAAAATTTTGCCTTCCTTCATCAAAATTACTGTTGTATTTTATTGTTTTCACCAGTTGAGTATAAATGTTTTTCTAGCAAAGGTCAGCTCAACTCTGCAGTTACAAATGTTATCTTCTGTTTATTCTGGAACGTGTTTTCCCTGTATCAGGCATTTTCAGCATTGCATTTACTGGAACTAATGCAGACTGGGCTCCACCAGGGAATTTCCCTAATACCCATGCCAAATTTCCCTCTTATACTATTTTACGTTAATAAAATAATAAAAATAAAACACTGCCTGGCTTATTAGCATGTGTAAAGAGGACACAGAAAAGAAATGGAGCACGTTGAACTTTTTCTTACCTGATCACAACGTAGATGTCACAATCCTATGCCACAAGACCTAGAGATTAGATTAGCACATTTAGCACAGCCAGTCTGCTGCCCAGGGAAGTGATGGTGTCATCATCTCTGGAAGTGTTCAAAAACATGTATATGTGGGCCTTAGGGACATGGTTTTTGGTGGACTTGGCAGTGTTAGGTTGACAGAGTGAATGATCTTAGAGCTGTTTTCCAACCTTAATGATTCTACAAAGTGTGCAAAACTAGCACTAGATGTACAGAAGGAACATATGGTGGGGATTGGAGGTGAAAGCAGGGGAAGATGTGGAAAAAACCAGAACAGTAATTCACCATTTCAGGCAGTTTCAGGCTACTAAATTTGTTCACCATGTCTTGTGTCGTAAGACTAGAATCTAACTCTAAAGATTACTAATTATTTGTTTGCCCAGTGGTGACCTTTGTGTACACACAGGCTGAAATGTCTGTGCTCTAGAAGCATGGCTTATTACCTCTACACTACTAAATATCTCTGAATTTTGAATAATGATAACATGACCTCTTCTCTTCCAACTTAGTTCGTTCAAACTAGAGCTCTCCCAGCCCTTATTTGTTTGGCATGGTTTCTGCAGCAATATCTAATGCAATATCATGAGGTCCCCTGAGAGAGAATAATTTACATAACAGCACAGAATTAATTCTATTTGACATATTTCATAGAGACACATGCCAAGGCATTATCATTAATCCTTGAAACATGACAAATACATTAAAGCAAAACAGACAATTAGATGTTTGGTGGGGTTTTTTGTAAAGTGAGATGGCTTTAGCAAACAGAAACATCCAAAATCTCTCCAAGTCAATTTCACAATTTAAAACCATAGTGACAAGATGTTCTTTCTCCACTCAGTTGTCACTCTATCCTTAGCATTTGCAGCAGCCACAGAGTACAGACTGTCTTTGGGGCTGTAATACATAGTGAAATTGGACAGTGAAGAAACAAGACAATTTAAAGCTTGGTAAACTGTTGAGTAACCTTAGCATCAATCACATAAAAGACTGGAAATCTACAAGGAAATATCACTGATATAATTACATTCTGGCTGACCTTAGCGTGAAGTACAATACAGACAATACCATATGATGCTGTTCCCAGACCAGGCAGGATATCATTAGTCCAGCAAATGAAGCATCGCATTAATCATTCTTGTGCTAGAACTATCATTTAGTGCAAGAAAAGAAATGCCTTGCCTTATGGCTAACTGTTTGAGTCTCTCAAAGTATGCCTCTTTATATCCCCGAAAAAATAATTTTTAAGCCTAAAGACAGTTTATTTCTTAATAGACAGTAGAAATGATTAGCAAGAACTTAAATTTGCTATGATAAAACACATTTTAAACTGCAACTACTCTTCTGTAAGTTCTACTCTCTCCCTTACTACCATGCAGTCACAGAATCACAGAACATTCTGAGCTGGAAAGGACCCATCAGGATCATCAAGTTCAACTCCTGCTCCTACACTGGACACCCCAAGAATTCCACCATATGCCTAAGAGCACTGCCCAAGCCCTTCCTGAACTCCATCAGGCTTGGTGCCATAATCACCTCCCTTGAGAGGCTGTTCCAGAGCCCTACCACCCTCTGGGTGAAAAACCTTTTCCTGATATCTAACCTGAACCTCCCCTGACTCAACTTCATATTTTCCTCTAGCCCTGTCACTGTCCACAAGAGTGAAGAGGCCAGTGCCTACCCCACTTCTTCCCATCATGAGGATGTTGAATAAAACAGAGAGGTCTCCCCTCAGTCTCCTCTTTTCTAGGCTAAACAAACCAAGTGACCCTGACTGCTCCTCATAAGACTTCCCTTTCAGACCCTTCACCATCTTTGTAGTCCTCCTCTGGATGCTTTCCAATACCTTGATATCTTTCTTAAAATGCAGAGTCCAAAACTGCATGGAGTACTAAAGATATAACTGGGTAGCTCCACCATTCAGGCCTTTCATTATATTCTGTGTTATTTTAGAAATTTCTATCATTCAGACTAGGACTGTGCTAGGTGCTGCATAGTGTCTTGTCACAAGATTGCAATGTAAGTAGAATATCATGCAACTGAACGTAGCCTTAAGTATCAATAACACATAGAAGTAGGAAACTATCTAGATGGTCCGGAGCCTAACAGCTAAGCAGAAAAAAATTACTGTAATACTCTATGAAATTAAAGAAGAATCAACCACTCACAGTTCCACAGTTGCAGAGAAGATTGAACATCCATCCACAGCAAAGCAGTGAAACCTCTTTCTGTTTTGCAACTTGTCAGCTTGGAAGTTTTGCATTTGTTACTCCTGAAGCCAGGATCAATAAAAAGCAGAATCTTGTTTCCAAATGAAAGAAGATGAATTCTGTAGGCTGAGGTACCTGAAATACGTGCTAAAAGAGCTATTATGCAGCATCTGCCAAAGCATTATTTTTTGTCTTACTGAAATGCTTCTTGGAAGACATTCCACTAATATAAACTAATTTGAATATGATACCCATTAGTGCACCACACATACTTTCCTTGCTAGCTGTACTTGTCATCTTTTATGTTTATTTACATGTTTGTAAGCAGATTACAGTGTTTCTTGATCTTGAGGATTAGTAGAGCTAATGATATACTTACAGAAAGTGAAATTGCTATCTAAGCCATTAAAACAGCTAACTGCGAGATCAAGACATATGTCTGGAGAGGTAAAATATTCTTCAGAAATCCCATATTCTGTGCCAACTATTGAAGGCTTTAACTTGATTTTTTAATAATTTCCTTCATAGGCAAATGACCACTAACATTGTTGCAGAAATTGCTCATAAAACTTAATAGGAGCATGAGGATTTGTATCAAAAGCCATAAAATAGGTACAGAAGTGATGAAAGCATAAGAATTACATTATCAGAGAGGTTCATAATTGCTAAACCCAGAAAGTCCTAAAGACAGGCCCTATCTTAGCTAAATTTGCTCTGAGGTTGCTAAATTCTGAGAAGTGGACGTAGACATCCCTCACTACTCCAACCCTCATAGGACAGGGTAATGTGACACAAGATTTAGGCATCTTCGTAAGGAAAGCAGTCCATGCCACCAGAGTGCAGGGTTTAAAAGTCACCATATAGTGATGCTGTGACTTGAAGCATTTAGTTTTAAGAGGACTGCATTAAACTGTTCAAAATAGCTGTAGTATATGAGATGTAATATATGAAGAGTTTTCAAATTAAGGGCGCTGCTTTTTAGACAAAGATGCTGCTTTTCCATGAGGGCTTCATCCATGCTTCATTAGGATAAATTCATGTGAATTTCTCTAGCATTTTCTTTCTTCCTGTTAGTGGAATTGATCAGCTCTGGAAAGAGAAAAAAAAATCAGAAGAAAATATAAGAAGGCATAGCAGGATGAGGAAAGAGAAAGTGAAGTGCTTTTCCTTCTTTAAGAGCATCTCCACAAAAAGCCAGCTGTTGATGTGTCATTAAAACTAGGGGCTATGTATAATCTGAGGAAGTCTTCAACAAGTAGGACCATGCTAGAATTACCTGCCTTCAGATCCATAAGCTAGTTTTCAGTGTGAGAACTAGTAAACAAAAATCAGCCTGACTGTAGCTATTCCTGCTGAATTTGGGGACTCAGCTGTGATGTAGTGTATTTAATAACAGCACAGGCCTGGGATCTCTGAAAATTCTTCTTCAGAGGAAAGAAACTGAGAGAGAAGACATGGAAAAGATGATTGTTGTTCTAGCAAGCACTCTTCACAACTTTGTGCCAGCCTCAGTCGGTACATCCAAGCCTTGAGTTACGTATCTTAAAACCACTGAGCTTTGGCAAGCTGTGTCTCTGGAGAGGACTAGATGGGTTAAGATAAAAATTCTGCCTTTTTAGGAAATGAAAAGCAGAATCGCAAGGCAGAGTGAGAAGAGATGTACAGTAGCAGGCAGACTGACTTCTTTCAGCCGCTGAATTGAGTGGAAGTGCATTTTCGCTGGTACTTGCTGGATATCTGAGTATTTCATCTGATATGAAAGTAAGACAATTGTTTATTTAATTTATACCGATGAAGTGAACATGGCAAGTGAAATAAAATATTAATTTATATGGAGAATACTTACTTGAAAATGTAATTGGGGAGTATTGCAAGAAAGAAGAAAACTGTTTCTGTTGCCTGAGATACAACAGCTTGAACAACAAAGCTGAGAAAAATTAGTGTCATATTATCTTTTATTTCTTAAGATGGATTATTTAAAGATTGTAGAAAGCCAGAACACCTGCATGAGCTAATGAAAAAAGCAGAAAAAAAAAGTTTGCTTTTGCTCCTTTTTTTTTTTTCAGGTGCTGGGGATTTTTCTGTTGCTGCAAGTTTCAGGCTTCTTTTCCATTTTTTGCAGGTGAATATGTCTTTAGTAAATTAGATGATGAACACTAAGTATGTACAACTTAAGAGACAGCTTGTGGTGTGAGACATGGGACAGGGCTAAAAGAGGTCTTCAGATGTATTTCCTGGGAGAGGAGATGCTTTTTGGTTGCAGGGCTACCACTGCCACCAGTGGTGACAAGAGTAAGGCGTAATTCTGTCCCTTACCTCTGCGTAGTGGAGTCAGCTGCCATGCAGGAAAAGAGCACACAGGGGTGGTGCAAGCCACAGCAGTGCACATCTGGAAACACAGCAAAGCTTACTCCAAGCTGGCCTGGATCCCAGGGCAGGTAGCTCCCTGTCCCCACCAGTATCCAGATTTGGTCTGGCCCCTCCCTGCTTTGCAACGTGAAGCTTGGTGATCTTTAGGCTAGGTGAAAGTACCCAGTTTCTTATTTGCGGTGAGCAGTAAGCCCAGGCCCAGACTGATTTCATTCTTACACAGGAAAACCAAATCCAGGTGGTTTCAGAGGAAACCTGATCATACCCCTAATTGTGATTGAAGGCTGACTTTACTTTTTAGAAAAGTTTTAACTAGTACTTATGGATTATTTCTCTCTCTCTCTCTCTTTTTTTTTTTAATAATGCCACAAATACTACTGGAGCAGTTCTTCCCCTCCAGTCCATTGCCGCTGGAATTCTTTTGGTCCTTGGTCTGAGTGCAATGGCTGTACTCAAAAACAGGTATCAAGAGACAAAAATTTTCTGTACTCAGGAGTTCATAAGCATATACTTTTTTCCCCAGTAGTTAAGGAGCTGCTGTGTATTTAAAACCCCATATCAGGTATCAAACAGAAGTCCCAGCAGAATGAGAAGGGTGAAGGACAAAGTACTCAGAAGGGAAATCTTCCAGTCTGTCTCTTTTCAAAGCTGTGATGTTCACATTGTAAAATAATTTGTGCACTTTTTATTGTGGTGACAGTTCCAAAAAGCTGAACTGCTTTAGTTTTTCCTTCTCATTTACTTTGATGTTGCATGTTAGGGAGGAATTAGTCAAAATTACAGGTGCAGCATGAGACAGTAATTTTATGTTTTTTTTAAAAAAAAAAGTAGTCCACTTGGTGTTAGATTTTATTGTCTTGCTTAATGATGTTGTTTACTTCAAAGAACTTAAGCAATTCATATCAGGCATGATGGGTGCTATTACAAATTTAAAACAGAACTGAAAATTATCAGCAGCTTTCTCTTTGTTTCAGTTACATGTTAGCTTTTTGAACAAACCAGCCAAGCTTATACGTCGGTCTGAAGATCTTACAGAGAAAATAGTTGTATTAACTTGAGAGTTTGTTACCATACACATACAGTGTGGTTTTTCTCAGAAAAAGGAGTGAATGTCTGATTTCCTTATAGCAGAAGGGTGGAAACATTTTCTTGACAATAGTAAACTATTTCTGCTTTGCATTTAGATATTCTAAGATCTCCCTTGATTTGTATTCAGATTCGGAGACGGACAGTAGCAGTTTATGGCCAGTATGGGGGAAATCCCTGTTCTGGGGATGCCTTTGAAACAAGACCGTGCACCCCAACAAGGGGATGCCCAACTGAGGATGGCTTTTTCTGACCATAAAGTTGAGAAGATAACCTTGTTATCTTTGAGCTTTAGTAAATGGGCAATAGCTTTGCAGAACCGTTGACCTACAGATAAATTGGATTTAGGAGGTTGTTTCCTTTTTCCAGCCTCAACTACACTTGTTTTTAATTTCATCCTGAAGCATTGCAGAGCTTTGCAGATAATGTACGGTAGCCTTTGTAGCCTCTCTAAGTCATTCTAATTTACCCTACTAATTTGCCCCAGAGTATTTTCATTATGAGAGGGTAATTAAGGAATGTAACCTTAGATGTGATTGCTCAAAGCTGTTCTAGGCTGTATCCAAAGATCCTGGAAATATTAATATTACACCTATTTTTAAAAAGGGTAGGAAGGATGACCCGGGGAACTACAGGCCTCACCTCTGTGCCTGGGAAGATCATGGAGCGAATAGTCATGGATGTGATGCTCAGGCACATGCAAAACAAAGAGGTGATACTGAGTAGTCAGCATGGATTCACCAAGGGCAAATCGTGCCTGACCAATTTGGTGGCCTTCTATGATGGAGTGATTGGAGCGGTGGATGAGGGGAAACCGACTGATGTAGTCTATTTGGATTTTTGTAAGGCCTTTGATATGGTCCCTCGTGACATCCTCATCTCAAAACTGCAGAGGTATGGGTTTGATGGGTGGACCGTTCGGTGGATAAGGAATTGGCTGGAGGGACGCAACCAGAGAGTTGTGGTTAATGGCTCTATGTCTGGGTGGAGAGCGGTGACTAGTGGTGTCCCTCAGGGCTCGGTTTTGGGACCGGTGCTCTTTAATATTTTCATTAATGACCTGGACGTGGGTATGGAGTGCATCCTCAGCAAATTTGCAGATGACACCAAGCTGATGGGTGTGGTTGACACGCCAGGAGGCCGAGATGCCATTCAGAGGGACCTGGACAGGCTTGAAAAGTGGGCCCAAGAAAACAAAATGAAGTTTAACAAGTCTAAATGTAAGGTCCTGCATCTGGGCAGGAGAAATCCCAGGTACCAGTATAGATTGGGTGAGGAACTCATTGATCATAGCCAGGAAGAGAAGGACTTGGGGGTCATGGTGGATGAAAAGATGGATATGAGTCGGCAATGTGTACTTGCGGCTCAGAGAGCCAATCGCATCCTGGGCTGCATTAGGAGAGGTGTGGCCAGCAGATCTAGGGAGGTAATTCTGCCTCTCTACTCTGCCCTGGTGAGGCCCCACCTGGAGTATTGTGTCCAGTTTTGGGGTCCTCAGCATAGAAAGGATGTGGAGCTGCTGGAGAGAGTCCAGAGGAGGGCCACAAAAATGATTACGGGATTGGAAAACCTCCCCTATGAGGATAGGCTGAGACAGTTGGGGTTGTTCAGCCTAGAGAAGAGAAGGCTTCGAGGGGATCTGATAGCAGTCTTTCAGTACCTAAAGGGAGATTATAGGACAGAGGGACAGAGAATCTTTGGGAGATCAGAGTGTGATAGGACCAGGGGGAATGGTTTTAAGTTGAAGGAGGGGAGGTTTAGACTGGAGATTGGGAGGTGGTTTTTTTACCAGGAGAGTGATTAAGCACTGGAACAGGTTGCCCAGAAAGGTTGTGGCTGCCCCATCCCTGGCAGTGTTCAAGGCCAGGCTGGATGTGGCACTGGGCAACATGGTCTAGTGTTTTGGCATCCCTGCTTGTGGCGGGGGGGTTGGAACTAGATGATCTTTGAGGTCCCTTCCAACCTGGCCATTCTATGATTCTATGAAATCACCTGGGTCATGGAAACTAACAACCTCTAAAACAATCCTTGTATCTAAGCAGCTTCCATTATCTTCACAAAAAAAACCCCTTCATAATCTCAGTAGGCAGATGTTCATTGCAAAGGCACATGTTAAACATGTTTTGGTACTACCAGAGAAATAATCACAGTTAATCAGAAATGATAGGGTCAAAGGATGAAAGCTCAGGAAATATAGAAGTCAACTGTTTCATTAACATATAATCAGTGTTGAATGGCTATGGTTCCTTCAACTGTACTATACACATTTCTTTATGTCTACATATACTGTTTTTTCACAAGCTCTCCTGGGCACAGACTGTTCATCGTGGGAGCAAACTAGCTAATTAACATAGTAGATAATTGGGACTTTCGCTTTGATTTTAGATGATATATTTTTGAATGAACAAATACTTCTTCCCTGTGCATTTTCATTCTTATTTAGGCCAGTGCATTAGCAGATCTCTTGTGTGCAATGGTGATCAGGATTGTGAGGAAGATGGTGCAGATGAAGATCAATGTGAAGAGAAGATGACTGTATGTGATACCGATAAAACACCTCCAAACTCAGAACTTACAGGAACAGGGTAATGTTTTGTGCCAGGCTTAGCAGTACTGGTGCCACATACATTCCCATTTTTATTGTATTTACAATCTTTGGCTGTACAGATAGGCTTCCCAGGCCTGTAGTTGAAGGTCCCATGTGCAACAGTGTTAAGTGCAATGGCCTCGATTGTGCCAGTGTCCCAGTGCAGATAGGATGTACAGGCTTTTTGACCTGAAACACAGAATAAAGCTTTTTATCTTTCATTTCTGCTATTGATAAACATCTTTTGTGATATGAAATGAACTGTCAACCAATAAAACATGGTCATCAGTATTGAAAAAATGAGCCAGCAAAGCTGATTCTTTTTGTTCATTGCTCTTAGATTTAGAACTGTGTATCTATATGGATTTCTGTTTATATATCCCATCTACAGCGTAGCAAAATAATTACCTTAAGTTTCTTTAGTGTAGTTGTATTACTTGGTATGCAACATAATCCAGATACAATATAAAAAATCATTTTGGACTGGATCCCTGTTTTTTCTGTGCTGCATTGATTGCTGGAAGAGTAAAACTTAGTAAAATCAGTTGTGGTAGAAATGCATCTCTTACTGTTAAGAGTTGATACCCCATTTTCTTGCATAATCTGCAGATACAGCATTCTGTATCTTTGTGATCTTAGTCTGCAGATAGATACAGCATTCAGTTTTAATGGCTCTTTAATTTTTGCCTCCTGTAAAATAATTTGCTACTTCTCTATGTTAATGATCTTTCATGTTTTTTCATCTCATAGCTTTGACACTGTTAGTGGTGAGACTAGAGGAAGAGTCATTCATACAAAAAGCTTTGGAGGACAGTGCAGAAAGGTCTTTAGCGGCGATAGGAGAGAATACTACAGGCTGAGTGAAGGTGTTCTTGCTTATACTTTCCAGGTATATTTCTGTTAAGCACAGCTCTGTATTTAGAGTCATGATTAAAACTAGGAGAATGATGCAAAGCTTGTAGGTTCTCTTGGCAGGTAGGTTTCCCTAAACATAGCTTAATGACACCTATTCTCCCTCTGCAGTTGCTTATTATTTTGAAATACAATCTGGTCTATGCCTTGCTAAAAGAAAAGCAAAAAACCCCTAAACCCTTTAATTCCTTGGATGTGATTTCTAACTCTTTCATAGTTAGACTGAATGTAAAGCCATCTCCTTAGCATAAGCAGCAGCCTGAATCTCTCTAAGAAATATTATGTATACAACGCTATGGAGTGCTTAGTGGACGTCTTCCACAGCATGCTTTTTTTGAACTCACTGTCTCAAGATTTGGTTTGTCTCACATTAATCAAAAGCATGCCAAACAATCTTTAATGTACTTTACTACATAACATAAATATGTAATATACGAATACATAAATATATATATGCACGTAATGCTTTACCAATAGTGTTCAGTAATTTTCATCAATTCTGAAATGGATTCAGCCTGAAAAAAAATTGGATTTTGGGCATCAGAAGGGACTTTTTCTACTCCATGAGTTATAATTTTTAACATCTTTCCTGAAGGTCTTTATACAGAATTCTGTCTTTCTTCTTCTAGGTTAAAATTCAGAATGATTTCAGTTATGAGTTTTTCAACAGCAGTTGGTCTTATATGAAACACAGAGAGAGGTAGGAAAACTCAAACAGTGGGCACAGTTACTCACAGAATAAAATTCTGCAAGACAGTCAAAAGGTATGTATATTTTGTCACAGTGATTTAGTGTTTTGCATTATAATTTTCATAATTTCTTACATATGGTGTTATAATGAGATGCAAATACTTATTTTATCCAGATATTTCTGACACAAAGTGCATGACAGAAAAAAAAAACATTACAATGTGGTCACTGATTTGGTTATTAATTTAGAAGGCTGCTCTTTTTACTTTCTCTATTTTACCTCTTGATTAGTAATTTACTTACTTAGTAGCTGTTTTCTCCCCTATATGAGGAATCAAAACATTGGTTTCGTCTCATAATTGATTAATCTTTTACATTTTTGTAATGATTTACTGCCTTTTCCCTCCCTATATACTCTGTCAGTATCTTGGAGAAAAAGAAAAAAAATTGTGTTTAAAGTTATTTTTTTATAATACATTTTCCACTAGTAGAACTCCATTAAGAGAGAGATTTAGTGTCTCAAACAATCAGGAGCATAAGATAAATAATTTGAGAGTAACTCTCAATTATGAAGCGTAGCCTCTATCTTACAGCAAATAAAATCAAGTAGTAAATTCATACATTTTATGGCCCCCAAACTGTCAGAGGACAAGCTCATTTTACCACACCAACAATGGCGTATTTCGAGACTTAGCATAACAAAATTGAAGCAACTTTGAGAGTTTGAGAAGGACAATATTATATAGGCATGTAGGTTTCTGTAATTCAGCAACATCCTCAAAATGCCTAGAGCCTCTTACAAAGAAAGGCTCTTCCAGACAAAACAGAGTGAGAAGAAGATCTCTCTAGTGCTGCTGATTTCCTTTCAGACAAGGCTTTTTAGCCTGATACTGCCACGTTTTTGGTGTTAGAAACCACCATTAGCTTTGAAAAAGGTATTTTCCTTTCTTATTTTGCCTTATGCTACCTTTCGAGTTCACAGGCAGAAAGGAAAGAGGCTGCAGCAAGTAAAAAGGTCCAAAAGCTATTTCCTAACTTTAGGGTAATCCTTTTGCATTCATTAAGTTTCTTAGATATATCTAACAGCTTTGTAAAGCTGTTGATTAGTAGCCAATAAAATGTGCATGTCATCTGGCTAGTAGGAACCAACCTGATTGTGACACTGGTGTGGTTTTTTTTCCCCCAGAGTAAGCAGCTGATGGTTGTTGAGAACAATGTGGAAGTTGCTCAATTTATTAACAACCGCCCAGAATTTCTCACACTTGCAGAGCCATTTTGGAAGGAACTGGCCAACCTTCCAGTTGTCTATGAGTACAACATCTACCGAAGACTTATTGAAAATTTTGGGACTCATTTCTTACAGTCTGGATCTCTAGGAGGGCACTACAAAGTTATTTTTTATATGGATACTGACAAAATGAAAGCAGAAGGTAGAGTACTAGAGCATTTATTATAAGAAACAAAGTGAATAAAAAGAATAAAAAATTATTTGCACATTTTCTCAGCAAACATCTAAAATCAAGTAAGACACTTCTATTAGTCATCACATCCTCTTTGCAGACAAAAGAAAGAAAAATTCAAGAAGTACTCTAACAACATTTAATTCTAGGTCCGCATCTGTGACCTGCAGTTCTCTGGGTAGCAAGGATTTGATAGTTGGTACAAGAACCTCTTCAGGCTAAACCAGAACTCTAGTACCAATCAAAATTTCAAATAATATTAAAGTTTAAAAGTTACTTGAAGATGAAGATTGGATAAACCAGAGTGACATGTATGATGGTACTTGGCGTGGAGCAGTGCTGTAAAATTAGGGACTGCTGAGAAAAGAAATGAGAAAAATACACTTTTTCCAGATACATCTCCCTTCTCTCAGGCTTCATCCACAGGCTTTAGCAGTGCATGGTGCCTCTAACAGGATATGCTGGTTAGTTGCCTTCTAATTCAGGCATAATCATGACATCTGAAGTCAGTGAGAAACTAGGAAATGAATCCAATACACTTTCTCTGTACAGTATTGTTAATGGATTGATTATCTGCAGGTATGAGCATAACAGACATGTACCAGTGCACCACTTCCGGCTGGAACGCATTCATTGTGAAAAAGAAGAAAGTCAAATGCTCCAAACTTGATGAACTGCTACAGACTTCTTCAGGTAAATGTTAAACAGTGACTTGTACAATTGTTGTGTCTCCATCTTTCACTTTCTCCTAAATACCTCTCATGATCATAGAATCATAGAATGGTTAGGGTTGGAAGGGACCTCTGGAGGTCATCTAGTCCAACCCCCCTGCACTGGGCAGGGACATCCCCAACTAGATCAGCTTGCCCAGAGCCCTGTCAAACCTCACCTTGAATGCCTCCAGGGATGGGGCCTCAACCACCTCCCTGGCCAACCTGTTCCAGTGTTCCACCACCCTTGTGGTGAGGAACTTCTTCCTAATGTCCAATTTAAATCTACTCCTCTCCAGTTTAAAACCATTGCCCTTTGTCCTTTCATTCCAGGCCTTTGCAAACAGGCCCTCTCCAGCCNTCCCACTTATCAACAGCACCCCATAGCTTGGTGTCATCTGCAAACTTGCTGATGGTGCACTCAATGCTGCTGTCGATATCATTTATAAAGATATATGATGAGGAGCATCTTAACATGCTGAAATCAGACACCAAGTGCCTGGTTTAAAAGGCTCTCCAATACTCATAAATCATTGCTAATGCATTCCCAGTAAGTAGTACTTTTCTGGTCACCCTAAGTCAGGGCTGCAAACACACCATTTATTATCCATGTAGGACCTCTTGATCTAGGCACAGGCGGGTGATCTGCACTAACAAGTCCTTTCATTACTCGTTAGCTTAGTTTTTCTATGTATTCTTTCAGGTTTGCGAATACAGCAATGCTGCTATTTTCTGTATTTCTCATCCCAAATCTACAGGAAGCAGTGGTAATAAGATTAAAGGAGACCCCTACATAGAAGGAGGAAGCCCCAGTGCTGTTGCTGGCCTTAGTTATCTAGAGCTGAATAATCCCGCTGGGAACAGTCAGAGATACTCTACTTGGGCTGGATCAGTGACAGACTATCCCAGAGTAATCAAGCAAAAGGTAAGGCTATTGTCCTGAAGTAGAGATGAGCAGATGGGATCACCTCAAGGGGAGAAATTATTAAACTATTGCTGGTGATTAATCAGACTGTAGTCTGCAATCATTTTGTTTTTAGATCATTTCATAAAAAAGAAAAGTTCACAGGAAGAAAATGCTATGAAGCTCACATGATCAGCTACATCATGAATCTAAATCTTTGGCAGGTCAATACCTACAAACTTACTAGCCTTCAGGGACTTTAATGGAGTTCTCCTTAAGAACAGAAGGCCACTCTAGCATTACAGAAAGCCCAGATTTGAGATAGCCTCTTTCCTGAAATGCATCTTGACAGGTTTGTGTGGCTTCCACTCAGTTGTCATTCTCTGTGTGTTCTTGCTACCCCTCTCCCTTCTCTCTGCATCCAGAATTTTTACATAACTGGAGATTCTGGAGGCCAGACACTCTAAGATTAAGCATAAATATGGATTCACTGCTACCTTGTCTAAGTCCCTTTTGGGAATGGCCCACATATTGTTGAATGGTATAAACCATGAAGATTTCTGTCAAAAAGTTTTCAATTAAATGTAAAAGCACAGAATATCATAAAGCTGGCAATAGAAATGCAAATGTTTTTGCTTATTGCTACCTGTAATCACTGCTCAGTTAAATAGCATAGTGGGCTGTCTAGCTTTTTAGGCTGGGAATAGCGGGATGAGAGTTCCAGTTACTGAATATTGGTGGTCTGTGTTGAATTTTTATCTCAGCTGTGATCTCATAGCTCAAATGTGTTTAAACATAACTAATCTGTCACTAACTTTAAGGGATACTGTTTAGCAGAACTGACTTTTCAGAAAAAATGGACACAACCAGAGAGTTGTGCTCAATGGCTCTTTGTCTAGGTGGAGATCAGCGACGAGTGGTGTCCCTCAGGGCTCTGTCTTGGGAGCGGTGCTCTTCAGTATCTTCATCAATGACCTACCCATGGGTATTGAGTGCACCCTCAGCAAGTTTGCAGATAACACGAAGTTGAGTAGTGCGGTTGATGGTCCACAAGGGCGGGATGCCATCCAGAGGGACCTGGACAAACTCGGAAAGTGGGCTTATGAGAATAAAATGAAGTTTAATAAGTCAAAGTGTAAGGTTGTGCATCTGGGTAGGAGCAATCCTAGATATGAGTACAGACTGAGCAAGGAACTCATTGAAAGCAGCCGTGCAGAGAACGACTTGGGGGGTCATGATAACTGAAAAGCTGGATGTGAGCCAGCTTTGTATACTTGCAGCCCAGAAAGCCAACCGCATCCTGGGCTGCATCAGAAGAGGCATGAGCAGCAGATCTAGGGAGGTNAAAATCTGTAAATCTGTAAATCTATAAAAAGGCTAATATTAAGTACTAGTAAGATTTTAGCTAGATAGCTCCCATATATAGCAACATACATCAGAAATTATTTTCCATTGTGAAATGTGTTCATAAGGTCTTATATCCCAACTGTAACTATTTAGTATAAATGTTTTACTACTATTTGTAGCTAACACCATTATATGAGCTGGTAAAGGAAGTGCCCTGCTCTTCAGTCAAAAAACATTACTTAAAACAAACCATTGAGGAATATATGGCTGAAAATGATCCCTGCAATTGTCAGCCTTGCCAGAATGGTGGTGAGGCAGCCGTGAAAGGAACTCAGTGTGTGTGTTACTGCAAGCCTTACACCTTTGGAGCAGCTTGTGAGCTTGGAACTCTTATCCAAGAACAGCGAGGTCAGTATTCCTTAAAATCATGAGAGTTTAGAAATGGCAAAGCGCAGTCTTCTGCTTCCAGAGTCTGTTTGTCCCACTGTTGCTGCAGATACACAGCAGGGGGATGGTCTTCTGGCTGAGCCTGAGTCTTTGCATAACATGTCGAAACATGTTACTAACGAAGAATTGTTTTTATTATTATTGTTAAATGCAGTGGACAGTACTAAACACTTAAATGTAACCTTCTATAAATAAATGTATGTACTAAATGAATGAGTATCAATAACTTCAAAAATTTTTGCTCTTTAATTTTATTAGTTGTAGCTGCTAACTTTATGTTCTCTCAGACTATGACAACATATAGACTCTGTGGCATTATACTTACGTAAAAGGCATGTTTGAGAAAGGTGAAAGATTAGAATATTGCAATCTGGAATTCTCTGTAAGGACACAGTTTGGATCATCATCAGCTTTGAACATCATATGCCTTTTAACCGCCAAGTGATTTAATGTGAAATATTCTTAAATGCTGCATAGGTGTTGTTGATGGGCACTGGAGCTGCTGGTCTTCCTGGAGTCCTTGTTCAGGGGGAAGGAAATCAAGGAGTCGAACCTGCAACAACCCCATCCCGCATGGCGGTGGGAAGGCCTGCATAGGAGAGCAGCATGAAAACAAAACCTGTGAAGAGTTGCAGCATTTTCGGTAAGCTAGAGAAAACTATGGGAGAATGACTACAGGAAGAGTTAAAAATTTGTTTCGGAAGGGTGCATAAACTATTGAATTCAGGAAGAAGGTCACTTCCTAAGCTTTCATACTTAAGTTGAATCAAAGTGACATTTAGAAGCTGTGAATCTTATACAAGCTAAGAATAGAAAATGGGTTAAAAGATGGTAAAGATGACACCATTCTATTTAGCACTCTCTTAGACAGCCTGGCAGTGTCTGATTAAGTACAGTTGTGATGTAAATGGGATGCTTAATAATCTTGAAAATAGCTTTCACTGAGAAATTCAGAATTTTAAAAGGAAGTGAGACTAAATTCAGACTAAATTTTACTTTTCCTTGCTTCATAGCTTGATTGAACCACACTGTTTTGATTTATCCCTAACTCCTACAGAATTCTGTTCACCTCCTCCTCTGTTGGAAAATGGATTTGTTCAAGTAAGTTATTTCTATTACTCTGCTATCTGTCCTGACCCTATCTGAGGTGTCTCTATTAACTGCAGTTAATAAAGATATTCACTTGCAAATTTGTATTTATCTTGGTAATCTTTCTATCAGAGCGACTGTATAGTAGCTCTTTCAATATTTCTTCTTGACTGAAGTTTACAGGACATTAGCCAAATCTTCTTACTAAAAAAGAAAAGAAAATCAAAAAAAGCTCTATCCCCAAAATTGGAAGGAAGTCTTTGCCTTTCTAGTCCACAGTATCTACAGAGAAAAGTAATTTACTTGTCCTTTGCCTATACACAAACATTTTCTGAGCCACTTGAATCACATGTTAAAGCACAGGAAACTAAAGGAAAAAAGCGCACAGAAAGTAAAATGTTGAAGGTCATCCAGCAAAATTATTAACAGATGTTAGGAGTCTCCACTCCATACCCTGTAAATCACCATTGCTCTTTCTTGTTTCCTGGTGAAACTATGATCTGGCAAGATATTTGGCTATTTGTAACTTGGACCTGTTTCGCGAGGGAGACTAAATCCCTTCCTTGGAGGAATGGATTATGCCTTTTCCACGTTATGAGGCTATCTAGAGTCTTTTTGCTCTATAAATAGATAAAAGGATTAGTTCAGAATCCATTTGTTGTCTTTGCACAATTGCAACCTGAGGAAAGATCCAAAATGTTTCATCCCTCTTTTGCCACTGATTTTTTGGGGAGTAATCAATAGTTGTCTCCTATATTATCATAGAATCATAGAATGGC
>VWZO01013683.1:0-10815 GCA_013396975.1 Bucco capensis
TGAAAGGAGGGAAGAGAATCCTCTACAACTTAAAGAGCCTCTGGCTGTTGCTTTTGCTGCAGGGTAGAACTCCACCAATCAAGCAGAGGATACTTTTCTACAGTTCAGCCTTTAGCTAATTTAGGCAGCAGTGAGGCAGCCTCCGTGAGGAGAAAGACTATCCACACAGACATATCAAATGCTGCTTAATCCTTAAATATAATACATTTGCACTCACACATCACAACTGATCATACCTAAGGTCACCCACATGTCTGGCGAAACAGCAGTTGACTTCTCTGACTGATGTTTGCATGACCCAGATCGGGTCAGGATTCCTTTTGCCCAGGAGTACAGCTCTGTCTATTGTTCCCAACCACACAGCATGACAAGCAGCCCAAGGATTCTACAGACTCAATTTCAAACCACATGACAAAGTTTTAAGCTCTGGGACTCTGTTTTCAAGATTGTTGTAACTCTGAGGCGTGGACACACTGTTGGGATTCACCAAGCCTGATTTAAACATCCATAAAGGGTGCAGTTTAGCTGCTCTCCTACACCTAGATTCCCTTCACAGACACTGGAGAGAAATAGAAACACTTTGAGTTCAACATGCCTTAAATGTCTCCATCACACTGGAGGAGAATCAAATTTGGGAATCAAAGCACTTTTTAAATTTTCACATAACATATTAAACCTGCATAATTAATCAAAAGAATTTTTTTAAAAACGTGTTTTGAAAAGGTTTGAAAATAAAATATTGTAATATTGTCAAGACTATTTCAGTCTGGGAGAAGAAGACAAATACCTAAGTTGTTTGGACACTAACTGAGTGTCCAAATCCAGCAAAGTTCAAAAATAATCTTGTACTTAATAGTGGGGAAACGTGCTTTGGGAGGAGGTGACAGACTGCCTAACATCCTTATTTATCCATGTAAAGGTTCTATAAAGTCAGTGTATGTACAGAAAAACAAAACCATCCCACCAATGTTGAACTATACTTGGTAAAATACCATCTCTGACATCCATTTACTTTCATAAAGACTAAAGGTATACATGAAACATTCTTTGCTTCATCAGGAGGTTGATATAAAATGAGGCTATAATAACATTATTCATAATCAAGCACTAGTAGAAGAGCTTAAAATGATCCCAGATTCAAGTAGACACAACTATGTCTGCAGAGGAGCAGCATAATGGAGAGCAGTGTATTGTGCCATTAAGAGCTAACTTGATTACATACTGATGAAACCTACAGCTCTGGAATCGAGAAGAGGATAAAGCTGAAAACTAGTCAAAGCATGTGTGTGAAACAGAGAGATAGAAAAACTAATGCATGGCAGGGGGAGGAAGGAAGAAGATACCTGTAGGCAGCACTAGGTGAGGAGAACTTTTCACTTTCTTCACAGGGATTATTTTAACGGCAGAAATAGAGCGTGTACATAAAGGGACGTCAACAGCTGCAAACACAAAAGTGTAAATGGCACATCCAAAAAAGGGAAGAACAGAGTTTGGGAAGCATGCCACAAAATTTTCTAATGTACTTGGATACACAATAGCAGGAAATTTCAAATACAAAAGCAGTCCAGAGAGCAGTGATACAACTGTTAAAAATATCTCTTTGTTAGCCCTAATTCAGGATGTCTGTTTTATGCAGCATCCAGAACTGCTTATTGAATTGACTAACTGCTGATTGTCATTATGCTGCAGATGGAAAGAATCAGGAAGCATTAGTTTTAGAAGCCATCAAAAATTTTTAGTCTAATCATTTAGATGAGATACAGTACATGCAAAAGTAAAAATGTTAAATTAATATGAGTCAGTTAAAATAAAGTGAAAAAACAATGACTGAAAGGTTGAGAAAGGAACATTAAACTAGCCACATTACATGAATTTTGGATTTTATGGCAATATTTTACAAGTTCACGAACAGAAAGAAGTGAAATGTGAAATAATCTTGAAAACAGTCTCATGTCGAAGTGTAGCATCAAAACATACTTCAGAAAAAATCCATCCATTTTAACAGTAAATTTAAGAGATTTCTGCTGGAATCCATCAGCTAGCACATTAACTATACTAGATACAGTAACATAGAGGAAAACCATACATAGCACTGTACAAAAGTCTAGCAATTGTTACATAACTGTCCCAACCAGCTTGTACTTTCTCTCTCCAACTCTAATGCAGAAAATGTGGAACCATGAGGGAAAAAAAAGGCCAGGGGCTGGTGGCAAAAGAAAGGTAAAGGCAAAACTACTCAGAGGTGAAGCTCAACAGGATTCACCAAGATAAACCTCTTGTAAATCATGGCTCCACCAGAATAACTTGAGTTGTGCTCTTGATTTCTGCAGTCAGGATCTTCTGCTTTAAAATGTATTACCTTTCTGCACGTATTAATTGGAAAATGCTAGATGCCTTCTCACATTCCATGTTGTCTGTCTCAGGTATGCAAAATAAGCAGTAAGAGGAACCATGTGACTATGTTGGTGTGTGAAGTATTAGAAATGAGATACTTTTGCCTGAATAAAGTTGGACAATTGTTTGCATCAAACGAGTCCCCGTCTCGCACTGCGACAGAACCACATTTCTAATACTTCACACACCAACACTGAGTACCAGGCCAGCTTCAGGGAGGCATTGACATCAGGGTGGTGTGTACACCCCCTCTGGTGGTAGACCTTTCTGGTTGCTAGCAAAACTGTAGAGTAGATTCCATCAACCTAGAAAAAGGCTCTCAAGCAAAAAGATGGGGAAGAGGTTGATAGAATTTTTTCAAACCACATTAAACAATTAGTTTTGAATTTGATGGGATTGTTTTAAAATATTTTTTATAAAAGAAGAACCCATATCAAACCCTGTTTATCCATGCACTCTCCCTGAGCACTTGAGACCCTGCAAATACAATAGATCCCAAATCCAAACAGCCTGTGGTTTATGAAACCACCCTAATTCTGTTCTGCTCTGTAACTGACTGAATTCATCAATCCACAATGCAGTCAGAATACTAACCACTATAAAAAGGCATCAAAGAGAGGGAAATGGAAACAGCAGAAAACCAACCCATACAACCACATACTTTTACCCTACCAAAACACAAACCATCCCTAACCAAAACTGACTATTATAAAGCATGCTGCAAAACTGCCAATGTTATCATGAAGACTGGTTTGTTTAGGTGAGTTTGGGGGTTAAATCACTGTTGCTAATGATAGATTCTTTTCTTATTGCTTAACTGGTTAGTTCCCACCCTTTAATCCTTGGCTCAACCTTCACCCCCCACTGAGGTTAGTAGCATTCACACATGAGTATCCACAAACCCATGCAGTCTAAACACACTAAGATATTGATTCAAAGGTGCTCACAAGTACCACACGCAGGGCACAGCTTTCCTCAAAACAGCACTAAACATATACAGAGAGACTTTTAACTCACCTTTTTCTTGTCCATTGCTGCTCAGCCCATTGACAACAGTTTTTGCAACACCAATTTCTTTGTGTTCTGTAAGACAAATGAAGAATCAGATTACTTCTGGGTTAAACCCTCTGCAACTGAACGTAATCCATGACTATAAGAGGATGCCATGGTTCAGCACTATTTGATTCATTTTCCAGGAAGTATCCCTACTATCTCAAGAGACGTTGCTTGGAGACACAAATCTCCTCTGGATGACACCTGTTTCCCCTTTTGCTTTGCCTACCTGGATCACAGCCTCTTTTAAACAAGGACTCTCTCTGTATGTGCATGTGGCATAAAGCTCGGTGATAAGATTTTCAAGAAAGATTTTTCAAGTCCACAACATTGTCAGCTGACAGTAGTAAAACTGGTTCTTGTGAATTTAGAGATACACAGAAAGGACCTCCAAGAGTCATATAAAAGCCATATTCTTGATCCACGACAGAAACAAATCTACCTCTGTCACTGCTGACAAGTATCTCCCTAATGAGTTCTTACAAACTTCCAAAATCACCCCAAAGCAACCTATTTCTGTGCTCCACAACCAGGAACCTTATCAATGCTTAAGCCAAACTCCCAGCTCTTGTTTTTCAGACCCCAATTAGTTTCCTAGGCTTCCTCTGGACTCTCTCCAAATAGTTTTTCTCAAAATGTGGTTTTAAAAACTGGACATGACACTTCAGCTGAGACTTGATAAGGTGCTAAAATAAAATGGGAATATTATTCCACAGGTCCTATATATGGCAATTCAGTATGGCATCTGCTTTGTTTTTTCACTCCAATTCAGCCTGCTACCTAGACAAGTCCAGAAGTTTTCCTCTTCTCAACCAGTCTCAATTTTCTCGTCCCTCATTTTTCCTTTGAGGAGTTGATTTTCCTATCCAGATGTCAAAATTTGCATTCATCCCTACTAAAGCATATCAAATCCTTTCAGATTTTTTTTTCAGGTGATCAATAATTATTTATTCTTGCATTCCAAAGTAAAAGAAGCTAAAGTGACCTGCTCCAGCTCAAGATGTTTCTAGTAATTTTTTGAGCACTACTGACTAAACTGAAACAACAAACACAAAGCCAGGACATTTTTTACTATGAAGCTATTTTTGCTGTTGCCTTAATAGTCAGATTCCCTGAGCTTTCAAGGGCTTTGACTCTTTTCTGGGAAGCAGAAGTCGGGGGGGAGGAGGGGGAAGAGTAATTGCCCCAGAAGCAGATAGGAATGTTTCTAGTAGTAAGAAGGAATGCCAGTGAGGGCAAGTAGAAAACAACATAGACTTACCAGAACTCATTGTTGCAGAGGGATTTACCTTTTTCACGTCTGGATTTTTTTTTATGTCTGTTTAAAATGAAAGGCAGAACGGTTACATTATATTTTATGTCTGCCCAGGAGATGCACTGAACTTGATGCTGAACATTCATCACAAAAGTCAAGATAATAGTTACAATTTCTTAAAAAAAAATTAGTTTCAAAACCCAAATAGATTTATATCAACCACCAATTACATTTTTTGCCGATAATTATCAGAAATTAAAGATTATTTCTACCCAATATGAGTTCTACTTTCAGACTTCCAGACTAATCCTCAACATTAAATCCTAAGAGTCTATATATGGCAAAATGCAAATCTGGCTAGCCTCTTCAAAATGTGCATTAGGAAAAAAAAAATCTCAGTGAGACTAAAAGCTTTAAGTTAAAACTCTTAACTTAGACAACTGCCACATTTCAAGGCAATCTCTTGCTCAGATCAAAGTCAGTCAGTCTCTCCTTTGAAAGACGTTACCATGTATCAGAGAAACGCTTGTGAAAATGTATATTAAGTTCTCCACCAAACATTTCCAGTTCTGCAGTGCTGCTGATATTTTCAGGATCAGACTGAGGATTATCAGGATCACTAAATGAAACTTTAAAATTAGAAGCTTCAATACTACTCGGACTAAAGGCAGTGAAATTATCAACCCAAGAAAGAGCTACCAGATAAGAACCAGAGGAGAGAAAAGCCAATTTTCATGGTCTTAACAGTCTACAAAGGACAATTGTGGGGCCTATTTGTATCCAGTGCCCACGCCTGCAGCAAACTCAACAGGTTTCAACGTTAAACCACAGACGGTTGAATAGTCAGAGTAACACTTCTACAAAACAAGTCCCTTTATGCCAAAATCTCTCAACTCTCTAAAGGTCCAAGGTTGAATTACAAACCCTTTAATTTGATGTTTCAATCTTCCCTCCCCCTCCAAAGTTAGCACTAAAGAGAGTAAGATCAAGTGTAACTTCAGCCAATTAATGGATTCCATGACATGAAAAGAAATAGGTATCTGAAATTGCAAAATCAAGCACGAACAAAGACCCCAATCGGTGAAGTATAGAGAAAAATTGCTCGGAGAAACAAGAAACTAAACATGAGCTGGAGACACTTGTTCTCCTGTTACATGAAATGGAGGCAGCAGTGGGACATTGTTAAGAGGTGGAAATTGCCTTCAGGGAATTAAATTCACTCTCTTGCTTCAAGCATCCCCATTTGTAACTGACATTTGTTTCACACCAGCCAGAATATAATGAGCATGTTCAACAGATACTCAGAAGGAGAAAAAACAAAATTCAACAAGCAAATATAGCAACAAATCAGTCTGTAAAACCAGCCGCATCTGGGCTCTCCAGCATACCACCATAACAGAAGTTGCCAACACTTATTTAAATATTTTTTTCATTAAAACATCCACATAAGATAGACACCATAGGTTAGAGGCTCAGCACGAGGCAACCTCACTTTAAGTTGATCCCAGTAAAACACAGTGTAGAGGATGCAGACTAAAACCAGTCAACCACAAAAGCTGAGCCCAATTGAAAGATCTGCTGCCTGCCTTTGCCTGCCCATACAGCATCTACTTTTTTTTCTGCCATTTCACATTAGCAGTAAGTACCCTGAAATGGTAACAGTTGACACAGCCCGAAAATTTAGACAAATGTACTTAATAATAATGGTCTTTCTGATCTCCATACATTTCAGTTATAGAAAGATGCCCTAGTTCAAGCAAAGCAAAAAGAGGCTAAAATGACAGGCTATCCAAGCTAAGAGGTTTGTTGCAGTACCTCACTCTTCCACACACGGAAAACTGTTAGGAATTAAACTCATTCAGTAAGTACAAGCCCCTCCATAGGGGAGGGAGAAAACTACAAGACAGGGCAGTACTGCAGTAAGCCTCAACTCAGCTTCAGGATTAAAGTCATTCTGAAGTTGAAGAGGTTGCTGGTACTCAGAGGTTTTGACTGGGCACTGGGGCAGCTCTATGGGCTTCATGCAAGTCAACAGAAAGTTTCTTCCACAAGCAGAAGCATCCACAAAAGGCTGCATGATTTCCTCTAGCATACAAGATAAAAAAGGCAAGAAAAAAATAAAACTAGTATATTACCCTTTTCGTGAGTGGAAAGAGGAAATACTAGTTCACATGCCTGAGCAAAGGCAGGGTCCACTGCTGCTGCAATCCCAGAGCAGCATGGGTCCCCTTCCACAAAAGCAGTATCCAGGCAATTGAACTTGTGACCCCAACCTTTATACTTCTTAAACTAATCTCTGTTTAGAAACAGTAACATCACAATTGATTTAACTGATATCTTTTTGATTCAAAAGTCTTGGCATTGCTCACAGTGTGAAGCACTGGGCTTCATTGCATTAAGAAAAGCATTAAGGAGAGAATTCACAGCAAAAAAAAGCACTATTATTTTGTCTTAAAAGAACAAATTACTTCTCACAAGAAGTGATTTGAGGTTAAAAATAAAGTGACAATTAAAGACGTTTGCTAAAATTAAATTGAGGAGGTGTACAAACTCATTAGAACCTGACCTAGAAAAATTACTTTTCACATAACCCTGCACTTACCAGCAATTATAGAATTCAATTAAAATAACACGGATTTCAGTGTTCACTTACTGTGAAACTAATCAATATTATTCAAGCACTCAAATGAACATGTACTGAATGTCAGGTTCCCATATACAGAAAAGATTCAGTGTGCTCAGTGTGAGCATAGCCAATTAGGGAGCTGGAAGGAGATACCTGGGGATTTTGGAGGCGAGTTTTTTGGTTGCTATTATTTTTAATTTGTTTTATTTTGCCTGATCGAGCAGTACCATTTTCTCGGGTTTTAGTACTGACACAAAGGATCTGATTTTTGGTTCCCTTTCAAAGGCACTCTTCTGAAGTGCTGCTGTATGTACATGCATGCGTGTCCACAGAAAGTTCTCAAGGGGAACAAGGAACAGCAGATGTTTCCAGATCCACCTGCTTCCATCTGTCCAAGAATAGCCTGCCCGGCCAACCTGGCAGGGACTCCTCTGTCTAAGGATGTACCATCCAAACACTCACAGCACACTGAGTTAGAGCATGTACCTTCCTAACTGTTACAGAGGGCAACACTTTGCTATACTAAGGCCAAAACTTATTACCTTTCATTATGTTTTAAATGTTCGCAGCTTTGTTGCTATGTCTGTCACATTTCAGGAAAGGTTTCCAGTCTGGCAAAAGGAGGTGAATTCCTCAGGGCATAAGCAAGCAACTGTAATCCTGAACATGCGAATGTCCACACGTAACATTCACCAACTCCTTGCCCGTTCAGTCATACCTCTAGAAGGATATTTAATGCTTCCTTCCTCCCTTTCACCTCGACCATATTTCTTCCAAGGCTGAAACTCCTTCCTTACTTGGTAAGGAAAAGGGAGCAGTGCATTTAGAAGCCTATTTAGGAGGAATGCAGATAAGTGGCAACTACTTCTGCACAGTGCATCTCTGGATTATTTCATATGCTCTAAACATTCAAGTACTCCCCCTACAAAGGCAGAGGGTAACAAACAGCTCATTAATAGTTCTGACCAAGGACACATGCTCTTAAGTCACTGGTATCTCTGCTAAGAGTCACAGGTGGTGGTTGATTTTGGTGGTTTAATGTGCAAGAAGTCATTTCCTTTTGTTTCTTCTCTTGTTATTAATCAGAGCTCTGATGGCTCATACAGGATATTAAAAACTTACTTAAACGTGAGAAAAGCATTCAAAACTTATTGGGGCAGGTCCCTTACATTCCTGAGATTTGTACTCCTCAGTTCCGATGTTTTTATATTGTTAAAGTTTTCTTTCCATATACAGGAACTTTAAGTGTTTTGTGGCTGCACTTAAATGAAAAATCAAGTTCTTATTTATATTATTATAACCTAGGAGATGAGGCTTTTAGAAAAATGGTAAGCTTTCAGACTTAAGGGATGGTCATGAATCACAAAACTTACTTTTCACTTGGTCTGGTTGTTGGGAAATATCTTACTCACAGATAGTTTGTGTGGCCCCACCTGGCAGTTTATAGACTAATTAGGATTAGTGATGAAGATTTTCTGCGAACCCCCTAATCTCAAGAATCAGTCTGACAACGGGACATTAACAGCAATCATCTCTACTCGACTATAAAACCAGGATGGAAGTCACCACCCTGGACCACCTGGGATTCCACATGAAAAATCAACATATGCATTAACTTCCTGGAAAGTGAATTATTAGCAAGTAAAAAGGAGATGTCTTTTCCTTTTGGTGTACATGATTTGGCAAAATTATTCCCCCATGTACCTGGCTATGAAAAAAAAGGAATGCTACTTTCTAATACTAAAATTGTAGTGTTAGAGAGTTTTATCCTCTGATGTTTCAATAACAAACATGTCACAGACAGCACTCACTTGTTTCGTCCCTGGCTCAGACCCTTTATAACTTTGCCACCTTATGTCCTTGATGCAGATGCTCTGCCCAACCAGCTATGCCAGCAATGTGGAGTCTCAAATCTAGGAAGTGAGCAAAGAGCTGCACTGCAGCTGGTGTCCTCTACCAGGAGGTTTCTCTCCTTAATGCAACTTGCTGGAAAGCACATCACCTCTGTACTTCTCGCTTTGTGTCACGTAAAATGTGGCAAGGAAAAATAACTGGAATACAGGACACAACTCCAGGTTAACCCAGGCAATGAACTCTCTCTCCAAGTATCAGTATTCTCTTATCCTGAAATACTGAGAGAAATATGTTGCCTGTCATTTTTATTTTAAGGGTTAAAGAACACCCTGTCATTCCTTCAGAAGACATTATGCTTCTAACAGTAAATATCATAAAAAGACTATGAATAAGCAAGCAGTGCACATAGAATAATCACACTAATTCTGGACAAGACCACAGCCTCCCCACATTCTTCACTGAGTATTAGGACAGCAGAGAGGGAACAGTGAAAGCTCACTAAATGAAACAAATGGCAGCATAGAACAGGAGCTTGGATAAGGTGTTTTCATAAATACTTGAACTTACAGTGGTTAGAATAAATAAACATAACATATTTCATAAGCAGTACCATTGTTTGTTTTTTTAATATGGTGCGTGTTTGTTTCTTTCCTAATAGGCAAAATTCAGTTATCTGGGGCATATGTGTCAGGTTTTGTGCAATTTTAAGAGGAATGTGCAGCTCTTAATAATAGAAGTCAAATAGGAAACAAACTAGTTTATGTGGCTTTAAGAACTAAGAAATACTTTTGAACTAAGTCATCTTATGGTCATCAACTTCAAAGTCATGGCTAAGCTTTGCAAACGAAGATCTGGGGAGGGCTCTATACATGTTTTTGCAAGCGTGCTGATGGCTGAAAAGGCCAGTATGAGATAGGCAAGAGTGGTTGCAAAAGGCACAGCAGAAGGACTCCTTAGGAGGTATAATCTGCAAGACACAATTCTTTCTACGCTGTCTTTTCTCCTCAAGAGTGATCCTGCGTGCCTTCTCAAAAACATCCGCAGCATTAAAAATAGGATGTGTCCAGACGTCCTGTTTGCAGGCCAGAGTAGACCAGTTAAGGTGATCAATATGGCCAAGGCTGAGATGCTGTTTCAGGGAGTCCTCTTTGGGGCTCCTTTCTTACAACAGCCAGTGGCAAGTTCACCATAAAGCATAATTTTAGGAAGGCGGTAGTTCTTTATCCCGGAGACATGACCTGCCCAACGCAGCTGCATTCTCAGCAGCATGGCCTCAATACTTGAAATTGTTGCTTGTTCTAGAACAGATGTATTAGTCACATAATCTGACCAATGGATGCTTAGGATTGTATGGAGACAGCGCTGATGGAAGCGCTCCAAGAGTTGCAGGTGGTGGTGATAGATGACCCATGATTCAGAACCATATAAAAGAGTAGACAGCACAATGGCTCTACAAACACTGATCTTTGTACTTTTCTTCAAGTGTTTATTTTGCCAAACTGTTTTACAGAGTTTTCGGAAAGCACTATATGCCTTTGCTAACCTATTGTCTATCTATCTCTCCGTCAATCTTACCATCCGAGGAGATGAGGCTGCCTAGGTAGTTAAACTGTTGGACTGATTTAAGCTCTGA
>VWZO01013686.1:413-12698 GCA_013396975.1 Bucco capensis
TACTGTCCCACTGAGCATTTTCAAAGATATTATTAATGTCCAATCCAGGCTGATTGCACTGAGCTCACAGCAACAGATTTTACAGGGATTGTCCATCGGTCTTTGAGCCGTGCTGTTTAAGCAAGCGACCTGCGCCTCCATCGTGGGCAGTTTGCAAAGGGAGACAAGCATCAGCATTGGCCATATTGGTGTTGCTTATTTTGGGGGCTTGAAAAGATGCATGCGCGCCTATGCCCAATTTTATTTTTGGTCAATTTTGACCCGTTTGTGGTTGCTCACCTGCAGTCCAGCGGCGAGGTGACTGTCTTCACGTGCATGTTTTTTTTTAGTTCAACCGTGCACCTCCAACCGGAGCCAAGAGGCTTTACCTATTCTTGCTTCTTCCCACGGCTCTTATATGGCAAGCTTCTAAATATTAGAAACTGGAGCTCAATTGCCCACATTGGGCGCCATTTGTCAGAGGTCAGATTAATAGGCATGGACTCTGCATCTCAGGGTGTAACAGCAAAGACAACTTTATTATGGAATATTCACAAAATATATAGTTTGAAAGGTGGAAAGGTAACCCAACATGGGTGTGATGTTTACCTGACCCAAAACAAAGACAAGCCAGCTTCACCCACCATATAAGGAAAGAGCCATCAAGGCCTTAATGGCTGGGTGATTTAGAGACAAAGCCAGCTCCTCCATTAGCAGACTGGCTGGGGGAAGAAACAGAGCAACCACTGCTTTGTATCTTCTGAGGTAAATGTGTTTATGTTGTTCTGCTTGGTTCTGCAGCCTTGCCTTCTGCTTGTGCTTCAGTGTGTTTCCATAGGGCTACAAAAACCCAACATGGGTTTTTAGTTTTTCACTAAACTAGCAGCAAATTGAAACAGCTTTCTCACTGAAAATACAGTTCATATTACCTGTATGTGTCAGATGTGAGGCCAGTAGCTGCTAGCAAATAACAAATGTGTTATGGGGTATATAAAATTAACAGGAAGTATCCATCTTTCTCCTCCTTCACCCCATGGACTGTTCCTGTGTTTGTTTTTGAATTGGGAGGGGGGCATCAGGGCATTGCCATGTGGCAAGGGGGAGGTTGCCCCTCCCCTGGCAGGCTGACACTAACACTGCGCAGAGCTAGACCCTTCCCGCCTTCTGGGGTTGGCATGGAGTAGCAGGGAATGCACCGGGTGGTGCCAGCTCAGCACAGAGCAGCACGGCGGGTGCACAGCAGCCCGTGCCCACGGCTTCCCGGCACATCTGGGGGAGGTGACCACAGAAGCAGTGACCGCAGTGAGCAGCTGTGGGGAGTGCTAGCCCTGGTGCTAACCCTGACAACTGCGGTAGCCTGTATCTGTGCATCCCAGACCGGCAGCATGGAAATCGGAAGTGTGAACAGCGCACCAGAAGGACATCTCGGCGCAAAGAATTCTGGACCTTCCTGTTCCAGAACGCTGCCTCAAGACATCACCATGTTGAGAGGAGTGTCTGTGTCTCCATCTCGATTGGGAATTTCTTCTCTCTTTCTCATCAACCATCCACCTCCATCCACCACCCAGGTTTCTCCATTTACCATCCCAGCTCACCTCATCTGCCTTCTCACCCCAACCGGACTATATCATTGCAGGTTTATCGTGGTGGCAGGGGGGCAAGCTGCATTTGCAGCAGTTGGGGAGACTAGGAGGTTTGCTCCAATTCTGTATTTCACTGTTTTATTTCTTTGTTAAAGTTGTTCTTTACTCAGCCTGAGTGTGCGAAGTGATTTATTAATTTTCTTCCTTTTGGGGGGAGGGGGAGGCTCCTCATCTGGGTCTTTCCCAAAATTGTCTTATCAAACCAAGACAAAATGAAAGAGAAATAACAAACTAATAAAATGTTGGGTGAAATCTTACTGCTTAAGTAGTACATATAAACATTACAGTATGGTGGCTCATCATATCGCCATGTCAGTGCTTTTGTTCAATTCCCAGAGCTTCATTGTATTGTTTGGTATATAAGAATGGGATATACCTTCAGTGTTAAGAAACATCCCTTCCTCAGACTAAAGCTGTGTTGCCTTGCATGGTTCTTAACACAGAGCAAGTCAGCTTATGTGACAGAAAATGCTTTTATGCTGCTTCTTCAGTCATCATCTATACATGCGAAAGACAAATCATCATGCAAATCTGTGTGAAATGCTGAGATATAAACTCAAGTTACAGCACACTACATGACACTATTTAACATTCCAAAGCCCCCAGAAAGCAGATTATTGCTGTCATTTGACACACTCCCACAGAAATGTTAAGTGAATCATCTTCAGCCAAAAAACTGGCAGAGCAATAATAGGCTTCAGAAATACCTGACTTGAGCTTAATAAGAGGTACACTTAGATGTATACTATCTCGACAAATGACCACATTGTTCCCAGGCTGTGCTGCAATGCATTTTAACAGATACGAAACTAATACAACTGTCATGGAACCTCTCTCAGTAGGATATAGTTACTGATCCAAATAATGTCACCTTCTCTGTAATCTTTTTGGACAACATTGCCAGTGAAAATGTCCCTATCTGTACCCTGTGTGACCTCTGTGAGGCCTTGTTGACAATGGTGGCAATACAATTTAGAGAACAAGATGTATTCCAGTGGTCAATTTTAGGGTTGTTACTGGCTGCAAAAGGAGATATCCTTAGCAAAAGGATCTTTTAATATTGTGATTAGGATAAAAAAATAAAGACATACGCCTTGCAATATAACTGAGCTATGAGGTTTTTATTTGCAGTGGATAAATTAAAGAACTCGGTGATTAATACAGACTTTACAATTAATTACTCCAGCCTTTTGAGTAACACAGGTGACTGGACATCCATTAATTTCTTTGCTTCAAGCCCAATAGATGTCGCTGAATTAAAGCATGTCTATCAAATGAAAAATCCAATGTTGACTTAATTCTTTTTAATGATGGGCCATCTTTGATATATTATTTCAACAGTCAATATGCACACAAAGAACTGATAAGAGCATTATTTATGGCTTGAGTTAGTTTAGCTTCATCTCCCAGCCACCGAATGAATCTCATTACACCTTCAACAGCTAGATTTGGCATTTATAAATTGTGATCAAGGGACCTTTAATCTTTGATATATTTAAAAAGATCAAGATTTTAGGATGATTAAGCAATCTATACCAAGTTTTGTAGTTTTCATTTATAATGGTTTTGAATCTTTATCACTTTGGACATAGTATTGCAATAGTTTTTTTACCAGGAATCTATAGGAAAATACTATGACAGTGTTATTTCTATTTTTAATCCTCTGTTTGCACACAAGGATTACCAGAGTGATCTCCAAATTTCTTTCTACATTTCTGTTTCTTAAACTCTGTAAATGGAGGTATAGAATCACAGAATGATTTGGGTTGGAAGGGACCTTAAAGATCATGTAGTTTGAACTGCCCTGCCACAGACAGGACTACCTTCCACTAGACAGAGTTGCTCAAAGCCTCATACAATCTGGCCTTGCATACTTCCAGGGAAGGGACTTCCACAACTTCTCTGGGAAACTTGTTCCAGTGTCCCACCACTCTCATAGTGAAAATCTTCTTCCTAATATCTAATCTAAATCTACCCTCTTTCAGTTTAAAGCACTTTGTCCTATCGCTACATGCCCTTGTAAAAATTCCTCTGCAGCTTTCTTGTAGACATTAATGCCTGAAGTTATAGTCTTACTTCCGACTTAGGGTAGCTGTGCAGACACTCCCTGTGTGATCAAGGTGTTGATCTCCCACAAATTCACTGTGCGTCTGCTTGTCTGTCTAGTTGTCACTCCCATTGGACACATAAGTAGGCATTAAGCCTCTTCACCTGAGTGCAGTTTTTAAGTGAGATGCTGTAGCTGAGAAGTGTTAGTCTGTGAGGTAGAATTCTGGTCTGGATTCAGCATGAGTCTTGCCCAGAAGACTCCAGGAAGTAGGAATATGGGGTCATTCAGACAGAAATCACATCTAAATTTAGTGAGACAATTTAAATAAACAAAGGGGGTCATGAGGGCCTTCAAGCTGACCAACCACTAGACTGTCATGGACAGTTAGCCATCTACAGTCCAGCAGACCCTCAACAGAAAAGATTTATCCTGGAATAAACTAGTTTTAGCTGTCACTGAACAGATTACTCAACAGGAAGGACAGCTAATCTGCTACTGCAAACATACCTTACTGACGGTGCACCATCGCTCTGTTAGTAGCTGCTTGCTCAGGAAGAAGGCATTGGGAGTGTGCTTGTGTGAGCATGGGGAGGGTATTGATAATGATCAGTGTCATCACTCTTGTCTAATAAATACTTCTGTCAAACCTACTCCCTTAATATTTTGCAATACCTTCAGGCCCAATTCTCAAATCCTTTTTACCTTACTTCATTGTCCACCTCCCCTCTCTCCTGCTACTGCAAAGTAGCAGCTTTTCTCTACAGCTTTTCTCTTTCCTACCACAATAATCCTCATACCTTTTCTCTTTCCTGTGCTGCATCCCCATACCAATGTTTTCTCTTACAAGGCCCTTTATTCCAAAGCCATAGTCTTTTAATCCTTCCTCCTGGTATTCCTTTCTTATGTTTTGGTCTGCTCACACTTGATAGATCAGGTTGCTTAAGATTAAAAGACAGAGAGAGAATGGCTTAAAGATTGGCTTATCAGAGCAGACTATGACAGCTCAGTTAGTAGCATGTTTGCTTTCCTGCTGACAGAATAACAGCTTGAGATTCTCTGAAGGGAAACTTTTGCAGCTAAATCGTACATCTTCTAAAATTAATGCTTAGAAGAGCTCCTTCACATGAAGAATAAAATTCAAGCTAGACAAGTGAGGCCTTATTTCTTATTTAGCATTCCTCAACAGCTGACTCCAGGGGCTTACAAACCTGAAGGAACAAATGTCTTTGATGTCTTACCTGTTTTTATCCCATATCTCTTGCCATATGCACAATAGGATGGCAAGTAAGATCAGAAGCTAATTCAGCAGAAATGTACTGAATTTGGGAAGAAATATGGAATTGAGCCCATACAAACCCATAGCGGTTTTCTAGTACCTAAAGGGAGATTATAGGACAGAAGGGGAGAGACTTTTTAAGCGGTCAGACTGTGATAGGACAAGGGGGAATGGATATAAACTGAAGGAGGGGAAATTTAGATTGGAGATTATGAGGAAATTCTTTACCCGGAGAGTGGTTAGGCACTGGAACAGGTTGCCCAGAGAGGTTGTGGATGCCCCATCCCTGGCAGTGTTCAAGGCCAGGCTGGATGTAGCCCTGGGTGACCTGGTCTAGTGGCTGGCATCCCTGCTCAGTGTGGGGAGGTTGGAACTAGATGATCTTTTGGGTCCCTTCCAACCTGGCCATTCTATGATTCCCAGTTTTATGAGCTGCTATGTAATGCTAGCACTAAGCACCATCTGAGGACTGTGAAGGCTGTGCCACAGATGATTTACATCACACTTCTCATAACTGCCTGAAAGTAGAGGACAGAAAATGCACCCTGTAAAATCCAAGGAGAGTATTTAAAATATGAATATTTCTGTTTATGACCAGCAGCATCAATATTTGAGGACAGTATAGGTGAGAGGACAGAGGTAGTGAGCAGAGCCCAGATAATGTGGTAGAGTCATAAGACTGTCAGACAAATATTTAGTGTGTAGTGTTGTACTGCTAAACATCTTCTGTGTTCAGTACATTACAAGCCTCTGCAGAGGAAAAAGGACAAAAAACAAAACAAAAAACCCACAAAAGAAAATAAAAAGAAAAAGAAAGAAAGGAGAATTGATGATGCATTAGAGGGTTGCTTTGATATGAAGGCATAGTTTGTCCGAGGTAACTGAAAAATGGTATCAGTTCAACATTGCAGGATTTTTGTTTTATGTATATATGCATTTATCAATTGGCATTACAGAGTTTTCCTTAAGCTAAGTCATGGGTGTACACCTAGCATATCGAAAAACAAATAGATCTGTGATTTTTCTCATTCGAATATATGCTTCAGGTAACTTATTTCTAAAATAGAAGAAAGTGCAGCTTGAATATATACTTTATTTAGGAAAGATCAGTTGGAGGAAAAGAGTCACAGATGTTCACAGGTTTGTTCTGCCTTTGGACAACTGGTAACTGGAGGAGAAGAGGAGAAAAGAAATCCTAGAGGTCTTCAGAAAGGGCGTTCATGGTGTCTAACTCAGTCTGCTGAATCTTATCTCCACAATTTCACTCTAGTAAATGGAGAGAAAGTGTCATCTCTAAAGAATGATTCTCAACAGCAGATCTCTGTGTGGTCTGGGACCTATAAGACATCAGGGCCTTGCTCACCATCCTCTAGGACCATACCTCTTGTAATGGCTTGGCTGTTGGAAACATAGGCTCAGCAGTGGGAAGATACTGCCGCTGTCAGTGTAAGTCAGTTTCATAAGGCAGTACCAGTGAGGCTGTGAAGACAAGGCCAGGGATCCACGCATGCCTGCCAAAGTCTTAGAGCCATTCAGCTGAGGACCCTATGTTGTTTCTTTCTGCTCTATACATCCCTATATCCCTCAGAAACAGTTCAAGAAGGATTGCTAACACTGAATAAATGTGATATTGGCAGAAAGGTACAACACAGGTCACACAATAGCGGGCACATCAGTTTGCACTGCAAACATGCTGGCTACTCCTTTGGTGAGCTCTGTGAGCCAGGCCATTACACAAGGATACTGGGTCAAGGCAATAGTGCAGTGACAAGACCAATAACTCCTTAGGTAGCTCACTTGTATGTCTTTAAATAACTACTCTCTTCAGTTAAGTATTTCTGTTTGATTGGTATGGTTTTTTGTTTCCTTAGGTATTTCTGAGGCCCTTGCTATCTCATTTTTGCCTCTCCTTGTCCTAGAGCAGTGCAAAGGGTATGTGTCTCTCTTGTGAAGAGAAGGCAGAGGGTCCAGGATCCAATTCATAGCTAGTATCTCTATGGAAAAGGAAGCAACGGAAATGGATATCCAGTATGGCTCCATCATGCAGGTCTTCAGCCTTGTGGCCATCAGGGCCCTGGGAGATCTTAATCCACCAAACAGGGGCTTAGCTACATGGGAGATGTAGACAGGGCCACAGCACATGTGTATGCCTTCATAGTGCTTAACATTTGTGTCCCACAGTAGAACAGGGTCCCATGTCAGCCATGTGTGCCTAAACGACCAGTCAGCATATTCTTCTTATGAGACAGCTTTGTCATGGAGGCTTTATCTTCCCATACCAACCGTTTCTATGCCCCAAGGCACTGTATGGAGGCAGACTCAAAGCTGAAGCTTTGGAATTCAGGCTCCACCAGTAAGGAAGCAGCTCCTGTTAACATTAGTTTTTCCATATTTCTGTTTACTTTAATTAACATAGAAGATTATTCACAAAAAACGAGTGCAGCAGCCTCACACAAAGCAAATTAGATCCTTTTGGAAATTAAAGTCTGCAGAAAGCCAACAGTCTAACTCATCTTACATTCACAGACTGAACTCCTCCATGGCTGTATCTCACAACTCTTCCAAAGCCTCCTCTAATGAAGAAAAGTCATGAGTAGCACCCAGGTCTTGGGGGATGACAGGGGCTGCCGTCCCCAGGGAAGGTACCACCAGGCTGGGTCATTGGGTGCAATTTTAAGTATATGGTTTTTCCTCCACCCTGTGGCTGCATTTGGCTTTACAGACTTTTCCTGACCAGCCAGGGACCTGCTTGCAGGGGTATTGACATGACTATTTCTTTTAACATTGCCCATCCAGGGCAGGAGGTGGGAGGCACAGGGTCTGGTCAGGGAATGCATTTGGAGTCTCTTCCTCAGAGACAAGTGAGAGGGATATAATTTTGCCAGGGGATTGGTTGTAAGACACAACATCCAACAAATGGCCCTGGATTGCCAGTGGGGACAAGTAGCCACATACCAAAGTGTAATGCATTACCTGTGAGAGGCTGACTAAACTCCTGTGAAGAACTCCATAATTTCTTGCTGTAGTTCCTCAGTAGTCAATTTTACAACTTTACATAGTCTAAAAGTGGCCTGCAGTGAAAAAGTTGTAATAGTTGCCCTACTATTCTTATCCACTAACAGGTGCAAGATTTATAATTATTACAAATAACATCAAGCACAGAACAAGAGTGAGCTCTATAATAAATGCTTCATAATAAAAACTTTCAAGAGCTTCATAGTGGAAGTGTTGTGGCTACCCTGTAAAGTAAATAGTTAAGACTGAAACTCTCCAAAGTTTCAGTGCTCAGATATTCCTTGCTTAGGAAGGATTTGGGTGCTGTTTCCAACATGCATTTGTAACTATAAAAGACATTTCTTGCTGTGACTCCCTTGCTGCACATTAAAACATAATTTCCAAGGTGGTATTATAATACAACATTTATATTATAGCAATAGAGGTTGAAGGGTAAATAAATGTAATAAGATGCTGTCTTCTCGAGAGGAACTCGGCTCTGGTGTTCCATTTACAGAGATTGACCCTTACTGTACAACTCTTCATAGTTTTTTCCTCTTTTCTGCAAGCTCTCCTTGCTCTGAATTCCCATTGTGGAAGCAGCATATGGCTGTAACTTAACAGCTGCAGGTCCCCAGCTGGGAGTGCCGCAAAGAGGCTTGTGGCACACCTGCCTGCAGATTCCCCCCAGACCTGGCACTGAGTTTTCACTTTTTCCCTTTTTATTATATTTTTTTTTTTTTGCCATGAAACCATACAAACAAATACTAAAGTAATTACCTTCTGCAATAAATCCACAACCAACAAACCAACCTGCAGCTTTTCCATGCCGCTCTCCTGCGGTGCTTCTACCGCTGCCTCAGGCACGGTTCTGCCGCCAGGCCAGGCCAGGCCGGTAGAGGACAGGACGGGCCAAGCTTTTCCCTGCCCGCTACCTGGCCACGTCTCCGCCCACGCCTCGGCCCGTGCCTCGGGCAGCGCGTGCGCTGCCTCCCCACGTTGTTCCTTTGCCGCCACCTGGCGCGAGAGGCGAGGCAGTACGGGACAGGCTCTGCCCTGAGCGGTTAGGAACAGGCTCTGCCCTGGGCGGTGCAGAACAGGCTCAGCCCCGGGCGCAGGCAACAGTCCCGGGAGCAAGGCTGCGGAGGGGTCGCTCTGGGCCCAGATGGAAGGTCACAGACTCCTGACACTCGGCGGAACTTGTCTCACGTATTTCCCTGCCTCCTCACCTTTTCCACTCCACCAGCAAATCACAACGATCACATTATATAGGTTGACGGTTGGACTTGGTGGAGGTGTCTTCCAACCTTAATGATTCTGTGGGATTCTGTGATTTCTAGGGCCTCAAGCTGTGTGGTTTGAAGCTGAGCAATCCTAAAGCCTCCACAAGTTTTCTGCACCAGCTGTGTATGGGGAGAGGAGCAGGGAGTGTTGGTGGTGTGTGGAGACGACTGTCTCTCTCTGCTTGTTCAGACATTACTCCTGGCTTGTTACAATGAAAGGGAATGGGACACTCTCCCTCAGAGTTGGAAAACTATTTAATTACCTGTTTCAAAATGACAACAACCCCAAATAGTGAAGCGGGGACATATTTCTTAGTGGTATAGACTCCTAACTGGCGCTGGCTAACCTTTTGATGCTGAACTCAAAGCTCCAGACTGTCATACTTTCAGCTGCTGCACCTCCATCTGTCTTTCTGCTCAAGTAACCTATCTCCTCCCCAGCACTTCCCCTGTGTAGTCCCTAAGCCCTCCTGGAGACAGGCTGCTGCTGCCCTGTGTTCTGCTCCCTGCCAGCACCCCAGAGGAGTGGGGCAGCCGTGGCTGCCTGCTCTTCCCCTAGATCAGCAAGAACCTTGTCCTGGGAAGGATGTGTGTATGTTGTTTTCTGGAAAATAGAAAACAATGCTAGGCTAATATCAGGACTTACTCAGAGAGCACATGGTTATTTACAAAGAGCCTACTGAGAGGGACATAGTCCCCCACCTGCAGTATGGTTCCCCAGAGTAAGTGGTAGCAGTGTCCCTGTTTCTTTGCATCGCTTCAGCACTTCTCAAGAACATTACTACTCACATTCTCCCATTTAAACTTAACTCAGTGCTAGAAATAATTCAGGAATGGGAGATGCAGTGGGAACTTGCTTTGTAGATATATGTGGTTAATGCCACTTAAGAAGATGTAGTAGGTGGAAGGCTGCTGTGGACATGCGTGACACAAATCTGCAGAGTTTAAATTCCCCTAGTGTTTCAATTTAAAAATTAAGTTTTTTAAGGAAACAGCTACTTAAACATCTTCAGTGTTTGTTGGTAGAACTGAAATGAGATCTGAAGCTCCCAAGGAGTCCCTAAAATCTTGTCATTTATCCCACATGCCTGAGGCTACAGCATGCACAACGAGTGCCATTTTTGTGGACTTTACTGTGGTAAATATAATGGCCCCAGCTCTCACTTTTATTAAAGCCATATTAGCGTCAAGGGGTCATAAAGCGAATTCTGTTTCTTATCAAGGTTTGGGAGTGTAGAAAACAGCAAAGCAATCACAGGCATGCACTTGGCAATTGTCTCCCTGTTTGCTGAAGAAAAACATACAATGGAGAAGAAAAAGGTGGATTTGCTGAATTCTGATTGCTATGCTGGAAACATGTACAATGCTGTATTTACTCAGAGCATTCAAGGATAGATGATATCACTAGAACTTGTAGTCTAATTTGCACACCCCAAACCATTAACATTCACAGTCATTTATTTATCAGGCTTCATAAATTGATTTTGACTAATGCTTATTTTCAGAAAGTCAGTTATTTGCTGCTTTTATTAGCAGCTTGTTCCAGTGACTAATCTCAGTCTTCTCAGTCTTAAAATGCCTGCCTTTTTGCAGTTTGAAGCAGTCTACCTTCTCTTTTTGTGTTGCTTGTTACACTTCTTGCTAGATTAAGAAGCTTATTAATTCCCAGTATTTCCTCCCTGGGGAAATACAGATACATTGTAAAAGATGACACACCAGAATTTTAGTTTAGGGGAGAGTGGGTTGGGTGGGTTTTCTATAAAGTAAAGAGATTAAATCATTTTTATGCTCATCTGTGAGGCATTTTCTGAATGCCTTGTTTTCTTAATATAACCTGCATGACTTTAAATTTGCTAGTATCTTTTAAAGACTATATATCCACTATAAATAGTTCAGCAAAATTATCAAGTAAGGTTTTTTTAAGCCTTATTATAACTGAACTTACTTTCCTAGCTGTTTTATACATAAAAACTTATTTAAAGTTATTCTTTTCTTTTCATCATTGTTTTCATTCCATTGGCATATTCTGATTCATTGGTGTTGAGATGATTTGCAAAACTGGAGAAATTAGAAATGGATTGGACAATTCATTGTGGAATGACTTTTTTATATTTTTAGTTTCTCAACTTTTTTTTCTTTCTTGTGTAGATGGAATTTATCCAAAGAAAGTAGTAGTAATATTCATAGCAGTGAAGCTATATTAATCCAATATGGTGCAAGAGCCCTACTTCTAGTTGGAAACTGCTGTCAATATTACGTGAAAGATCATGTCTACAGATAGTTAGGAATATCCTCTGTCCTCTCTATTCTCAAATCACATGTCCACTAGTATCCTGACTACTCCATTTTGGAGCTCTCTGACTAGCTGTACTCTGCCAGTTAGCATCAGACTTCAGTATAAGATCCTTTATTAATCCTTTGAAAATCCATTTATAGTCCATTAAAGTAATTCTTGAACTGCCCTGTGTCTTTTCTCTAGGTATATAAAAACAACAGATACTTAATTAACATTTCAAGAATAGGAACAAAAGATTGTTTATCTTGTATCTCGTAATCTGTCTCTTCACACAGAATCACAGAATTGTCGTTGTTGTCGTGGCTAGGCTTCGCGAACGAAGATCCAAGGAGGGCTCCATCCACGCTCCTCATCAGCGCCTTTTACAAGTGCACTGATAAAAAGAGGATAGCGGATAGCACCCTCAAGCCTGCGCAATGGAGTTTTTTTAGGTGAGACACAGCATGCGCACAGCTGGACCCACCCGTTAGTCCTAAGGTTCATCTGTCAGGGCCTAGCAAGCTTGGACGCTGGCAGCGACGTCCTTAGGATGCAGGTTTAACCTCTTAGATGGAAGGCCTTCCAGGGCTAAACGAGCTCCATCTGCCCGGGTTTGGAATCAGAGTTGTCCTTCTCCTAGGATGAGCGCCAGAAGGCTAATGAGCTCATCCTACCCATACAAGGATTATAGGAACATGGGTATCACTCCCCACACTTTCCCATAGGCAATGAGTTTAATGNAAGTGCAGAGTATAGGGGGAGAATCACAACCCTAGTCCTGCTGG
>VWZO01013692.1:0-15711 GCA_013396975.1 Bucco capensis
TGGCTTTAAGCTGAAGGAGGGGAAATTTAGACTAAAGATTAGAAGGAAGTTCTTTTCCTGGAGGGCGGTTAGGCATTGGAACAGCCCAGAGAGGTTGTGGATGCCCCATCCCTGGCAGCGTTCAAGGCCAGGTTGTATGTGGCCCTGGGAAACCTGGTCTAGTGATTGGCATCCCTGCCCATGGCAGGGGGGTTGGAACTAGATGATCTCTAAGGTCCCTTCCAATCTGGCCATTCTATGAATTCTATGAATGAATTCTATGGTTTAGCTGATGACATATTGTTGGATCACAGGCTGGACTGGGTGATCTTGGAGGTTTTTTCCAGCCTTGGTGATTCTGTGTGATTTCTGTGATTCTGACTAGCCAGTTCATGGCACAGAAACCAAGGAGGAGAGGAGGAACTGCCAGAAACAGCTGTATGCCAGCACTGACAAGCAATGATATGAGGATGGTTAATGCACAAAGGCAGTAATGCTCTAGACACACATCATTCAGTTTATATTTGGCCATATGTTTTTGAGACACTGATAGTAGCTGATCAATTGAGGCTTCTATTATAGAATCATAGAATCATTTGCGTTGGAAGGGACCTCGTGAGGTCATCTAGTCCAGCCCCCCTGCAGTGGGCAGGGACATTATCTGTGCTTCTACTGGAGACTTTGCACAAGCTGCAGAGACGCCAAAGAATGCCTCTATCTCCATAACCTTTACATCTTCCAGGCTTTGTGCTGCTGGTGTGATTTGGTACTGTGGGGTGGAGAAACATCCCAAACTGGAGCAATGCATTTGTATTTTTCCTGGAGGAACTGAGAAGTGATTGCCCTCTATATTAGAGCATGTTTGATTGCCAGTATTTTTGTTGAGTGGCTTGTTGTCTGCTTTCCCCTTGGCATGAGTTGAGGTTAAGAAGAAAACCACAATAGCCTCCTGCCCTGCCTGTCAAAACAGAAGGGGAATCCACTTTCAGGAGGCAAGCCACCAGACCTCACTGATTTAATAAGGCAATTTTACCAGGGAAATATCTTTCAACCTAGATCTTAGTCAGACATTGAGGACCCTTTTATCTCTTGGAGGACCAGAAAGAGGATTTGCATGGGGACATGAGAAATCTCTACCCACAAATGTACGCCAAGAATTTGTGCGACTTGAGGGAACAAGCTCCTGC
This sequence comes from Bucco capensis, assembly GCA_013396975.1. Lineage (NCBI taxonomy): Eukaryota > Metazoa > Chordata > Aves > Piciformes > Bucconidae > Bucco > Bucco capensis. The sequence continues at coordinate 1,167 of VWZO01013692.1, forward strand.
AAAACCACACTCCACAGACATGGAAAAGAAACTCCTTTCCTCAGAGAACAGATATATAAGAAAATTCTCCTGGTTTCTCCTAGGCTGATCTTATTTTAAACCTTAATTTTTTTTGAGCTTGATGTAAGTTATTCAGATAAGTGTAACAGAAAATAGCTACAAAAGTACACTTAGTCAGGTTTCAAAGACTTAAACTGATTTAATTGATTAAATTGATTACAACTCATTAAACTGATGTCATTAAACTGCAAAAAGTACCTAGATGTCACTCTGGTCATAAGGGCTTTTACTTAGTGAGCTTCTGCATGTGAGTCTTAAGGTACATAAGAAATGGAATGGAAAATTATGGTGCAGAGTCAACTAATGTTAATACAGAAAGCAGGGGAGATCCCACTGTTGATTGGGAAACTGTATGCAATTAATCACCTTGGCTCAGAAGCATGACTTCAGAGTTGGCAGGAACTGAGAAACTGCCCAGGGAACCACACAAAGTCCTGGAAAACTCTCATAAGAGGAGAGAGTGAAGAAATGGGAATTACTTGTGTTAAATGAGTAACTGTAGGATTTGCAATATGGAATAATGAACAGTCTAGAGAGGTCAATAATGATGTATGGGGTGCCCTATTTCTATCATTGAAGTATTCCAGGAAATTAAGTGGGATTATTTGAAACTGATAATAGGAATAATTTTCACATACTGTGACTAATTACTCCACAAATCTTGCAGTCTTAACTTCAAAACCCAGGAATATTCCCAAATGACTTGGCATTTGTGTGAATAAGACTACCTAGTGTATTTATAGTAAGTGTTAAGGCCCCTCTCAATACAAGGAGACAGGAAAAGCAATTTAGTCCTCACCACTTGTTGCAGGTTCTTGTTCATTTTTCTGAGATGTCTGGTACAAAAAGGACACAACAGTTTCAAGCAAGGAGGTATCCAAATGTGAGCCATCTTAGGGTGTCTTCTCAGCTCTCTCAAACACACTTGAAGAGACTGAAAGCAGAGTGGTTGTCCTTCCAGTAGACTTGATGTGTCCCCTGGGGCTCTGACCTGCCCTTCCAATATAGAACCAAGGATCATGACCTCTTTTTTTCTCCTAGTGAATAGGTCTGTGCTTACTCTGCAGCCCAGGAAGAGTTTCCTCAGCAGAAGGTCTTGGTTAATCCAGGGTTATCAGATTTAGTTAGTTAGACCCTTAATGCGCTGTTGAGCCCAGTCATTCCAAGCCTAATTAGCACATGAGCTGTCTTGTGGAGCAATATCCTAAAATAAGCTGTCCCGAATAAGAGTTTTACAAGTAGAGTTTGGTTTGAGTTGCCAGCCCCTTTAAGGGATAAGTTTCTCCTCTCAGAAGATCATAGAATCATAGAATCATTTGGGTTGGAAGGGACCTCTGGAGGTCATCTAGTCNTTCACTAGTACGTCCCCCCGATGAGTATGTGTAATCATTAGCAGTGCCTGCTCTGCTTCATAAGCATTTTATTAAGGTTCTGGCTTGCCTTTTGTTAGTTCTGTTGCATGGAAAATACTCTGTTACACAGATTGGTGCTACAGTTTTATCCAGATCCTCTTGAATTCTGCCTTGCCACTGGCCATGTGAACATGCAAACACACCCACACATCAGGAGGACATTTGGAGAGAGATTGGTGACCTGATCAAGGATCTGGATTTTGTAGGTGAGCAGAATGAAAACCTTGGGACTGTTCTGAGGTGTGGAAACTGTAGTAGAAAATAGGATACCCTCACTGCCCTAGGGTCTAGTTAAATGCCCATATGTTCAAAAGGACTGGCAGATACTGTGCATGTAATTTGGGGTGGAACTCGCAAAAATCAGAAAGTTACAAGCCCTAAAATTTGCTTGTCTCTTTTTCCCAGCTCATGAAGGTTGATCGAGGATCTAGGACTACTTGAGGCAGAACTGTCCTCAGGTGTTTCTTTGTACAAATTAAACTTGCTTTGAAATTATCCACCCATTAGCCTTGGATAAGCAGAGCCTCTCCCTTTCTATGGTCTGGGCAACACAAAGTGGTCTGAAGCCAGACTTCAGTAAATGTTAGGGAGGAAAGTCCGGAGAGCCTAGTGGAAGTGATGCATGACCTCTCATTGAAAGGTTTTTACAAAGTATAGTATTTCTAGGGGTACTACAAATTCCCAGCAACCCTTGAAATCTCCAGTTCTCTTGAGAATATCTTCATCCATAGGAAGCATGTGTGTCCTCTCCACCTCTTCATATCAGAAGCCTTTGACCCTGCAGTGCACACCTGAGCTAGGACAGCTGCTCAATTATTGTTGTGTGTAGCCATGTAACCGACTTTGTGAGCAGCTTTGCCATCTTGTATCCCTGTAGGCACAGGCCAGAGAGCCAGCTTTGATTCACAAAGCTGCACTGAGTGTGATACCTAACTCCCTCAGCAGGACACTTAATTCCCTACCCTCCTGTGGCTGTTGTGGACAGTTTAGAGCTCACAGCTCCTAGGCATAGAAGTTGATGGGAGAAGCTTCAGTCCACACTTCTGCTGACTTTGACTTAGGTCCACTCACAAGTGCTGTTTTGTTTTTGTAATTGTTCAACTGCAAACTCTGGCTCCTAGGGTCCTCAGTGGGGCAGGTCTGTAAAAGGAGCATGTTCATGAGGCAGCCAGCTGACAGCCTTGCATCATAACTAAGCCCTGGTGAAATCTATGCAGTTAAGGATGAGTTAAGCCTGGCATCTTCAGCTACCGATTCTGCCCAGCAATTTCTTTTTTTTTTTTTTTAATAGGATTTTTTTCTTTCTGCATAGATTCTTGAGTGCTCTTGGAACCCTGCAGCAGCCAAACTCCAGCACCCAGGCAGACCTGCGTTTCGGAAAGGAGTTGTGTAATTTCTGCTCTTGTAAGATCTTCATTATTCTTTCAGAGAGCTCAGGCAGAAAGGTCCTGTAAAAGCATAGTGCCTTCTCCTCCTGCTGCTGTTACTAGAGTGTCTGTGATAAAAAGGATTTACTGTGTCTGAAGTTTAATTCAGCAGCAATTTCAGTGTAATATTAACAGCTAGATACATGAGAGTCCTGATCTTTCTCTTCTGTGCACTTTTACATAGTAATTAGGAGCATATATGGTGGGGACTGGGGCAGGGGACAGCCCGTGGGGAGAAGGAGGATCAGGTTCCAGCCCAGATCATGTCGGTAGATGCTCATGAATCATAGCCTATAAGTGGCTGCTGCCACATGCCAGATGATGAGTCATGGAGCAAGAGAGCACAGAAATGGGAAAAACTGGTTCAATCACTGTCCGTCTCCCGTGTTAGCTGGTAGAGATCAGCTGCTTGAGCTATTTCTGATGCCTTGTGTGACTCAAAATGCCCAAAGCAGCTGGGGCTTCTCTTTCTTCTGACTAGGAGTCAGTACCTGTCTCATGCTGGTTGTGTCTTCAGCAGGAATACACATACCTACCTATTGCTTATTTTTGTCTCATGCACCCTCTGCTCTCTGCTGGCAAGCCCCTCATGCCTGACCTGCACAGCTCCTTGCTGCCATGAGTGCCAGGGCTGTGATTTATCCTCATATGCTGCAGTTTCCATTTGGAATGTATCATAATCCTATGTAGTTCTGGAATGTAATGGTATATCAATCATAGGTTTAGTCAGGCTTTCCTGGAGATGGCTAAAAGAAGCCTTGGCCTAGGCAGTACCTTGTTATGGAAAGAAAAGGGAAGTGGTCTTTTCAGGAATCACTGTTTGCTCGGCACCACAAGTGCAACCAGCCTAAGCTGAGGCAGAAATTTAGAAAGTATATAGTCTTTCTATCTTGCTGCAGCCCCTTTAAACATTGAGTTCTGGATTATTCACCCTGGCATCAGACAGGCTACACTTATGCTTCCAGTTCCCCAAGGTGGGGAAGAAGAGCTGAAGGTTTAAGGTGAATCAAACAACTGGTATTTTGTTTTACACCTTTTCTTTCATTAAGTGTGCTGTCTGAAGAGTGGCTTTCTGTTTGGACTCATGTCTCAGCTATTTCACCTGGAGGTAAACTTACAGGGAGTAAACTCTCTCCCTGTGGAGAAAAGAGATATCTGTATTGTGGTCCTGTCTACAAGCTCACACAAGCCATTGCTATTTGTAGTGTTTCTACTCATGTTTGTTTCATAGAGCAGTGTGGTTTCTTCAGGTGTGTTAATGTAAACGCTCTGTCAGGGATTCTGTCAGGAGTCAAGGAGTCAAGTGGTCTATCATCACAGTCTGTATCCTCAAAATGCTTTTCAAGTGGTTGCAATGTGGCAACACTCAAAATACAGCAAAGTCTGATAGAGAGATGTGATCTAATCATTACAATTGGTAGCAAGGGCAGGGAAGGCCTGCACAAGCAGAGAAGCTCACTGTGGGACCAGCTTGTGGGGCAGACAGGGCAAACAGAGACTCTTGTTGCTACATGTACCATCAGTGGTGCACAAAGTGCGGAATGGGACTTGGGCACTGCCCTGGCTGTTTTACACCACTTTCAGCATGTGTATGTTGTAGGTTAGAGTCAGAAGCTGCTCTTACCTATGGTAGTTCTTGAACAATGTTAACTTGGGAATCCCTGTTGTAAAAGATCTCCCTCCAGGAATCAGGCTGAGGACTGACTCATTCTTTTCAGCCTCCTCAGCTGCAGCGGTGGGAAAAGAGCCAGAGACTTGTAAGACGGAGGAGTCACTGAGAGGGGAGTGAGTGGCAATACAGGCATTAGGGAGACTATAGGTGGAGGAGAGTTTAGGGTCACACAATAGACCAGATAGGTACGGTCCAAGTGGTCCAGGTGATCTCTCTACTTTAGAGCCTAATCCTATGTGAAACATCCCAGAAGAAGTAGACGTGAGGATGACTGTGCCCCTCCTACAGGTCTCATGATGATCTCTGGTAGAGTCTACCAGAAGGCTTATCTATTCACTAACACTGCTGTTAACATCGACTTTTACATCATTGGTGGGTCACTGTAAACACTAGGTCCATTTCCATCTCTGTTTATTTTCCTGCCAGCATCATCCTGTGTCTTGAGAAGCTCTACAATGTGTGGGATGAAAGTACTTCTTTTGATCATTTTTTAGCATCTTTTAATTGCTATTCTTACACCATGAGGCTGAAAGAACTAAATACCTGATCTTTCTGTGAAGCTGTCTCATTGCTTACAGTGTTATTCTAATTTCACTTATCCTACATTTCTGTACCAATACTGTCTAGTCTATCTGCAATAGCCTGGAAGTCACACACATACAGCTTCAATGGGATCATCACCCTCTGGATAACAAAGACACTTTTACTCATATCAGATAACTTTGAGAAGGGTCAGCTGGGAGGACAAGTGTTGTCCCAGGAGTCTTCAGGGAAGGGGATGTATTTGTCTTAAGTGGATGCTTTCTCCTGGAGGACTTTGTGCCAGGTAGCGCAGTTGTGCTGACAAGAATCAGGCTGCTCCTTGTCAGCAAATGAATTCTTCAGTCAGACCAAGGATGCTTTAAATAGTTACTGCCTTTCCTGAGAGGTAACATCCTTTGTGTTTTTGTCTCTCTCCAGGTATCTGAATTCCCTCATGAGAAATGCCCTCTCTGCCTTTCATGTTCAGTCCTACCCATCCATGGGTGGCACTAGCTTAACTGATGTCCTGAAGAGCATTCCTCACCATGGATAGTCCACCCAAACTGACTGGTGAGACGCTGATTGTCCATCACATTCCCCTGGTGCATTGCCAGGTCCCTGACACACAGTGCTGCTCTGTGAGCAAAAGGACCAACCCCTTCTGCCAGCCAGAGCTCAGCATCACACGGACATCTGCACTTCCAGACAGAGACCTTTCACAGACTGACTCCTTAGTCTACAGCAGCTTTTTCCAGGCCTCTGAAACCTCAGTAGAGGGCTCAGACAACAAAGCAAGCAAAGCAAGAGATTTGATTGTCCCTAGTGTCAGTAAGCGGCACAATCCTTTCCTCCTGAGTGAGGGTGAAGACCTCAGCATTTTGGGGGATGATTTGGGTCAAAAATCTTTCCACCTTCACGACTCACTTGTGGCTGGCAAACCTCCCTTTCATCTGCATGAGCTAGCCTTGCCCCCTTTCCACCTCCACAGCTCCAACCACATTGTGAAATCCTGGAACATGGCCAGCCGGTCTGACGTGATAGATGGGCAAGAGGACAAAATCAGCAGTGATGATGTCCAGAAGAGGAACAATGCAAATGGATGCCACCAGACCTCAGAACGCATGGAGCTGGATGAATGCAGCTGCCATCGCGGCAGCAACTCCAGCTTCTCCTTTGAAGGTGGTGACCAGGAGTGGAACCATAACACAGGTGAATCGCTGAGGAATCAAGATGCCCTGCACAGCCGGATGTGCATCTGTTCCAGCTCAGAGCTCCAGCACTGTCGCTGTTACAGTTCATCAAGTCAGTCTGAAGTGACTGATCAACAGATGGGCTACATCAGTGACTCTTCCTGCAACAGCTCTGATGGGGTGCTGGTGAACTTCAGTGCTCTTTACAACAAAATGAATGGTCAGTCTCGATCGAACCTGAATTCAGCCAACCTGTCCTGTGACTCTTCCTTCTGCAGCCACTCAGACACAGGAGCTTTTTACCTGGATTTGCATTCATCACCCACAGAATCCAAGATGTCTTGTGAGTCACATCACCAACAGAGTTCAGGGAAGGTATGTGGGTGCCAACACTCCTCCTCACCTGTCCTTGATGCTAACTGCAACTCTTACCACCTCCACTGTGAGCCTTGCACTTCGGAGAGCTCAGACCTCACTGCTTGCTTCCAGAGCCAGGCACGGCTTGTTGTGGCTACTCAGAATTATTATAAGTTAGTCACGTGTGACTTGTCTTCCCAATCATCCCCCAGCCCAGCAGGATCTTCCATAACTAGCTGCTCAGAAGACCATACCAAAGGCAGCCCAGCCCAACCCACTGAATACTATCTGTTTAGAAGACCTGAACTGCAAGAAGAAGAAAGCAATGTAGAGTGCAGTCAAGAGGAAGCAAAGCAAGAATCCACCCAGAACATGATTGAGGGTCAGGTCTATGTAAATGTGTCACCACCGAACCTCAACACAAATCGGCAGCGCTCTCGGAGCTATGATCAGAACCTGGACAGGAGTCCCAGCAGCAGGCTGGGCTCCTTGGAGCGCATGGTGAGCTGTCCAGTCAAGCTGAGTGAAAGTCCAGCAATACCCATCCAGAGTTCTCCACCAAAGCGAGTGACATCTTTTGCTGAACTGGCTAAAGGCCGGAAAAAGAATGGCACCTCCCCACCACTCCGGCCCAGTGGTGATTCCTCCTTGGAGTTCTCCCCTATCCCTGAGACACAGCGAGATTGTCCAGCCTTCCTCGAAGAAAGAGCTCGCCGCAGCCAGAGTCTTCCACCTATGCCCTTCATTCACAGCCTCAACCAGAGCTGTGAAGGCTTCTGTTTAAATCATGGTTTTGGGGATAGCCAGGCTTTGTGTTCCACCAAAGACTCAGTCTCCAGTGAAAAGGTCTCCAGTGGGCATGGGGCAGGTGAGCAAGCCCCTCTCTCCTTGCTGACAAAGGTAGATGCCTCCTTCTCAGGTGGTTCTGCCAGTACCAACCAACGAAGAGATGTTAAAACCCTAGCAGACAGTAAGGATCCAAACTAGCCAGAATGGAGAAATTAAAAAACAGGCTGCTTTTCTGTGACATGAGGGTTGCAGCAGAGGAATCTGCATGGTGATAGGAGACAAGTACCTGTGCAGTTTGTCTCCTGTTCTGTCACTCCCTGGGACAAGCCCTGCTGAGCTTATTTCAGACCCACATCAGTGCAAGTGTCTTGTCCTTGGTATTTCTAAAGCCTCTTGAAGTTTTGTGCAAACCTCTCATATCATGTAGGGGAGGACATGGCATTAGCACTTAGCATCTGTGCAGCTTGAAGAAGTGTTGTGCTTCCCTAGTCCATGTGACTCACCTGCTTTTAGCTCTTAAGACAGCAGTGTAAAGATACTCAGCAGAGTCGTGTTCCCAGCAGATAAAGGGAAGGGAGCCATTGAGGAGTTTTTAGCCTTTCTTTTTTAGAGCTACATGGGGCAGAGGGGGAGAGGAAAGAGGCATTGCCAGCAGTCTCCTCTCTCAGTGCAGCGTCAGGGAGCTCCCACAGTCTTTACTGAGACAAGTCCTGTAGAGATTAGAGGAGTGTTTGTCTCTGCTGGAATATACTAGCCCTATCCGCTGTAGTGCACTGGATTGCAGTGAAGATTCCTATGGAGGGTAGTTGTCACAGATCTCTCTGCAGGAAAGCCTGTAATACATGACTTGCTTTCCACATTGATTTAGCTGTCACTTGGCCCAGTGAGGAAACAGTGTGATAGCCCCATCAGAGCTGTGGCCATGTCTCCAGCATTGCAGGAGACCTCTGTCTCTGCCCTAGACAGTTCTTGTACCTGCTTCACAGGTAAGAGCCTGTCTAAAATATGTCTGACCAGACTGCTGTGGTAGATATACCCTAACATGCCAAGGAATAGACTGTCACCATTTAATGCCCTCAAAATTTCTGGCAGGAGATAGAAAGAACATGTCATTCCTTACCACGGCAGATGTGGGAGAGATTTTGGCCTCAGGAAAGCAAACCCTGCTAAAAGCTTTTTCCGTCATTTGCTGGAGCAGGCCTATGTTTTCCAGGTTTTCTCTTCTGTTTCTGCTGTGGTCCTGATTTGTTTGTGAATATCCTGCTAGTAGGTCTAGTACAGGCAGGGGGATGAAGGGAGCTGTGTGTTCAGAGCGTTAAGAGTTACAGTAGAAAGAAGAGGCAGAAAAGCGAGCAAGTAGTCTTTCTGACAGCACTCAATACAATGTGGAAAGCAGAGTTGTGGTGCTATCGCATGTAAAGCTTCTGCTTGGCTAGGAATGGGTGAGTTCTCAGCACATGTGAAAGAAGAGAGTCCTTTGGGATAAGAAATCTTGCAGTATCACAGTGATTTGAACCATGTCTTTGTGGTACTGCCTGGGCAGAGGCAGGATAAAGGCAGGTGCCTGGGGCTGTGACTTTGTGCTGTTATGGGAGCAAGGGATGGGGAAGAGATGCAAAGCTGCTGTCCCTACCAGGAGAGATAAGCTCCTGGTGCAGCACTCTACCCTTCTAGACAGCTATCAACAGCTGGAAGCTCTGCATTTGGGGCCACATGTCTTTACCCTGGTGTGTAACAAGTTCAGACTTGAACCCACTCTATTTGTCACTGGGCTCCAGCTAATCCTTCTACAGCTGAGAGCACATTTCCTTTTACCTGTGATCTGCTGGGCTGCTGATGATTGTCCCTTTGCCCATCCTTACACTTTGTCTCTTTTCTCTCCTCAAAGGTGATGGCACAGACAGCAAGCCTGTGGTACGCTACAGCAAGGACCAGCGTCCCACAACCCTGCCCATCCAGCCCTTTGTTTTCCAGCACCATTTCAACAAGCCAGCCAAGGCCCGTGGCCTGCACAGCCATTTTGCTTCCAGCCTTTCCCAGCTCTACAGCTTGTCCAGCAACAGGCCTGCAAGCCAGCAGTTCTCCTGCAATTCCCAGTCCTCAGCCTCGGCCTCCTCAGCAGAGCAGGGAGTGGTGGCAGGGAGCCAAGGCCACAGCACAGTCCCAACCCAGCGCTCCGCAGATGGAGCTGCCTCCCACAATGATGGCTGCATTAAGAAGGCTGTCCCTGAGACAACCCGGCCATCCCCCCTGGGCAGTTACTCTCCTGTGCGATGCAACGTGCCTTTCTTTCAAAGTGGAGACTCCTCTCCCTCACCCACCACAGAGAAAGCTGGAGAGAGCCAGCCCCCCAGGAGCAGGTCCTGCCCTATCTCTGCCAGCCTGCTTCCCACAAGGTCTTCCCCTGCTGTCAGTGCCATGCAGCCCTCCCAAGCTATCAAAGCTGATGCCCTGAGGAAAAAGGAGAACCCCAAGCTGGTTCCCAAGAAAGAGGCGACACTGGAGCCGAGCCCACTACTCTCTGAATATCGACTCCACAGTGGCTCCCTCCCACCCCTCTCCATGGGTGGTGTGGCTGTGAGCAGAGTAGGAAGCCACGCAGATCCCCGCTGGAGAAGTAGCAGTGAGACTAGCAGCTCCAGTCCCCTAAGCAGCATAGGAATACGGCCTCTCAATGGTAGGTACCCATCCACCAGGATGTATTAGTGTGGAACATCTTCAGTTCCCTGTGGCTATGTCTACTTCTTACAGTACTACCCACTCATAGCCACCGTCTGGGGAAAAATTGCACTTGGGAGCTGCAGTGCCCAACAGCCCCTACTATCACTTTGCCTGCAAAAGGAAGTCCTACATTAAAAGCATGTCCTTCAGTCCTGACTCCTACACTGTGTCTCTGGAGAGAGTAGCATGGAATTACTGATCTTACAGCATCCTGTGCCAGGTGCTTCCACCCCAAAACCTTCTCCCTCTATGCCCACAGCCATAAGGCCACCCTGCCCTGCTTTGCTAGACTGTGGTCTCCATCCCTGTATGTGTGCTAATGTCCTCAAATGCTGCCAGACTTGTAACTAATGTGCTCTCTTTCTCTGTCCTTTTTCATCTTCTTTTTCATCTTCTCCCTTCTGATGCCTCCATGTGCTCACATCCTCCTGTCTGGTGCTCACTGCCTGTGGCGTCCTAGTGAACCACCTCTCTCCCCAAGCACTGAAGTGGCGGGAGTACAGACGGAGAAACCCCCTGGGTCTGGACCACATTTCAGGGCTGCCCAGCTTAGGAGGCAGCCTAGACAGGAGGCAGCAAGAGCCTCGGCTGAACCAGGGAAACACCATCTTTGAGCTCCCTGGCACCCTTAACACCAGCCATTTCCACTGCAAGCTGAATGGTGCGCACTGCATTGCTGGGGGGTCTTTGGAGGTGACCTTGGGGCTCAGGTTCAGTATCCTTTGGGGTTCAGGTTCAGCCTGGCTTCATCACTGCTTTGCCTGCTCTGAGCAGGAGGGTTGATGCATCTGCTGACAGTGGGACTGAAGGTTGCAAGGAGAAGCTGAAAATTGCCTCACTAGTGGGTAAAATCCTCATTTCTCCATAAGCTGAGAGCAATCTGTTCTAGCTCTGGTCTGGATTGTAGGGGAAAGTGAATTGTCAATCACCCAAGATCCTACTCAGACCTCGGCAAGTGCTCCTGGACTGCACTCAGATTGTAGTTTGTGTCTCACAGAGTAGTTCTGTCCCTTGGACATCTTGTACCTGTTTCCAACAGTGTTTGCCCATTTGCCCCAACCCTGGCAGCATCTTAGGCGCTGGGCTGTAGATTTAATGGGGCAGTTGGCAACACTGTAGTACTCCATGGGGCTCTGTCTTCTCCATGCTTCACCATTAAGGTCTTTCCTGTTCTCCAAAACCTGTACAGGAAGGACTGAGAGAGGCAGACCGCTTTTGGCTGAACCTTTGAGACTCTTTTGAGAAGAGCAGTGTGGTCTATCCATGGGAAGAAATGTGTTCTTCAGACCAGCTTCATGTCACGGAGGGATTTCCCCAAAGATCTACATTTCACTCTGCCAACCCCAACAGTTTCTCCATCTCTCCTTCATGGGAAGATGCCTAGCATAGAGCTGGGGAAAAAGGTGCAAACAGAGCCCATGAAAGAGCTCCTGCAGAGGTCACCTCTTGAAAAGAGAGGCCATCCCAGGGGACAGACAGAAGACATGTAGTTTGTTGCCTGTGCATGGGTCTGTGTGACAAGTAGGGGTTCTCTCTGTGCTCTACTTTTGACCCCACTTACTGGGACTATCCATACAGCAGCCCTGAGAGTCTAGTGCAGCAAGGTTTCCCTTAGTACTAGCTGATGAGGGCAAAGCAACCACAGCATCTTGCAGTCCCCAGGGACCCCCAGTTAAGCTGAATCTAGGTGTTGGGTGTGCTGTGGGGTTGAACTGTACAGGCTCACATTGCAAACTATTGCTAAGAGAGTAAAAAGCCCATAGTCTTGCTATCCCAGCTGGGGTGAAGGCTGCTTCTGGTTCAGATTGCTTCTGGGAAAAGCAAACAATGTGGGAAAGGCTTTGATACAAGGACCTGGGACTAATCTTTATCCCTTGTGTCTTGGCCCTGCAGGACAGTCTATGAAGCAACTTCAGTTTACCTATACTGACTTCTTCCCTGACTACTTCTCACTAGCAGAGAAACCCCCTGCTGAGTTCTGTCTCTCCCCAGATGGCAACACAGAATCAATATCCATTGACTTGCTGCAGAAGAAGGGTGAGTCCTTGCATCTCTCATGAACAAGAGCATGGCATAGTGCAGCATAAGGCAAACAGTGCTTCTTTCTGTCTCATCTCATCTCTGTAGACATAATGATTTCTTTCCCTTCTCTACTGTAGCATCATAGCTACATGTCTCCCTGGACTGATGGCAGTTTCTGTGGCAGATTCTTGTGTTCTCTGCACCATGCAGTGTGCTACAGAGTATGTTTGAGCTGCTTTTACCACGAAGTATGATTAGAAAGGATCTTAAGTCCCAAGAAATAGCAGAGAGAGAAGACAGGCACAGAATTATAACCCTAAAGCAGGGCATGCTGGCACCTTATTGGAGATTTGTTGCAGGATAGACTTGTTGCAGATTTGCTAGTCTGAGATTTTGTAGTTCAGATAAAAGGTCTATTGGGTTCTACATGGGTAGAAGGGATTCCAAAGCAGGACAAGGTATAACTGTGATGAAACCCATGCTTAAAGGCAGATTTGGGGACTAGGTTGTTGACAGCTGATACAATATAATTTAAGAGGCAAGGGATATGTAGAAAGACTCAAAGCCTTTGCCAGCTGTGTGTTAGTGAATACCAGATAGCAGGCTTCCCCTCTATTTCTGTTCTTGCATTGTACTGATGCAGATGTCAGATTGCCCACCACTACTGATTCATTTGTTAGTGAAAGTCATTACATCACTTGCCAAATGCATGGCTTCTGCCTTATCATCCTGTAGGATCAAAGCAGCAAAATGCTTATGTCTTCAGACCCCATCTCTACTCCCTCAAGGGATGATGTGTAGAGGCAACGGTCCATATCCCTTGGGATTACTGACAGGTTCTGTTATGCTTCAACCACTTCTAAAGGTTCTCCTACTGTCAGGCTGATAGATGAGTGTTCGAACCAGCAGGGACAGATACGGTGAGGAGTTAGGAGGAGCTCTACATGTTTTTGGCAGAAAGGACATGTGTACTGACATGGGCTTGAAATGTCCTTGCCTGATTTCTTCTTGAAATGTTTGGTCAGGGTCTGTCCTAGAAGCCCCTCAGGCAGCTCTCTGACTTGTTCTTTCCCTCTAGGTTTGGTGAAGGCAATCAACACTGCTGTTGACCTGATTGTGGCTCACTTTGGAACCAGCAGGGATCCTGGGGTGAAGGTACGTCTTGCTTTTAACATCATGGAGAGGATGGAGAAAGATTGCATCTCCATTCTCCTCCAGTCAAAAACTACGAGGTATTCAGTGAAGGTAGTACCAAGAATAAATGGTATGCCATGCAGCAGGTAGTAAATCTGTGACAATTCTTGCTGTGTGATGCTGATTGTGCTAGAAGAGTCCACGGATTTAAAGGTAGATCAGAAAAACACAGGGAAGGGAAATCCACTGAGGTCTTCTAAACACATTAGAATAACATCCAGCTTAGGTAGTCTCTCAGTTGAAAGTAGTTGTATGCTGTAACAGTATTAAGGGAAAGTATTATATATGTTCGCTCTGGTTTGACTCTTTCTTATGTACTTTACTCATGGCTCTTTATAAGAAAGAATGCTAGGCCAGCTGGACTTCTGAACTGATACAGAACACCAGTTCTTTTTCCTCATACCATGGAGAGCTATGTCTCCCTCCTCCACATGTCCTGTGACTCTGATGTGGCGCTGGCGCCCAGACAAAGTGCAGTGTGTCCCTTGATGTGTCACAGGGCTCCACAATGATAAAATAGTTCACCAGTCATTGCTTATCTGGGGCAGATGGGCATCCCCTATAGCCCTTACCATGAATCCCCTAGGTTAGGAGTAAATCCAGGTTTACCATGGGGCTGATTGTCTTTGACCTGTGCTCTCCTTATCTCTCATTTCTGGAATAACACAGAGGGAGAGCAAGTTTGCTTCTGTTCATACCAGGCAGTATTTGCAGTCCTGTGACACCCAGCATGTTTGTGATGCCTCCTTCTCAATGCTGAATGCTCAGCTTCAATCAGGGCACTCTGGGTCAGCAATGTGACACTGTTTGCATGTGACAACTGCCCTGGAGGGCCATCCCCCAAGGAGAAACCTGACTAGGACAGATTCAAAGCCCATTCAATCTTCTCTCATAGCCCAGGGTAATTTGCCCCTAATTGCAATTGTTGCTGATGCAGAGATTGCTCTGCAGTGTAACTGGAGCTGTTGGGTTTACCACAGCTTTTTAAGACTTCACTACGAATTTCCTGTTTTTACAGTTTTTGTTTGGAAAGTACTTGTCCTGGTTTGGGAGGACAAACTCAGAAGGAAGCCCCTTTAGAGCCTCCCCCTTCCACAAAAGGAAAGAAATCACTGAACACGGAGGCTGAGTTATAAAGNCCTGCTACTGCTCACGCGTCTCCCCGCTGGGCGGGCACCA
>VWZO01013695.1:8331-23859 GCA_013396975.1 Bucco capensis
GTTCAGTTCTGGGCCCCTCATTATAGGAAAGACATTGAGATGCTGGAGCATGTGCAGAGGAGAGCTACCAAGCTTGGGAGGGGTTTAGAGAACAAGTTGTATGAGGAGAGGCTGAGGGAGCTGGGCATGTGTAGTTTAGAGAAGAGGAAGCTGAGGGCTGACCTCATTGCCCTCTACAACTATCTGGAAGGAGGTTGTAGAGAGGTGGGTGTTGGCCTCTTCTCCTTAGTAACTAATGACAGAACCAGAGGAAATGATCTGAAGTTGCAGCAGAGGGGGTTTAGATTGGATATTAGGAAGAAATTCTTTACAGAAAAATGGTGAGGCACTGGAACAGCCTTCCCAGGGAGGTGGCTGAGTCACCATCCCTGGAGGTGTACAAGAAATGTGTAGACGTGGTGGTCCAGGGCATGCTCTAGTAGCAGTTTTTTGTTGGTTTTTTTGTTGTTTTTGTTGTCATTGTTCGTTTGTTTTGTCTGTTTGTTTGGAGTTTTTTTGTTGTTGTTGTTGGAATCGGTGATCTGAGAGGTCCTTTACAGCCATGTGACTATTTAGAGCCTGCCAGAGCAGTAAACCCATACACACATAGTATAAAATATGTAACACTGCATACTAGTATTTCGGTGGGACCAGTCTGTACTTCAAATGAGTCATTATCCTTCATAAGGAAGTTTTGTTCTAGTCTTGAATCAGCTTATATTGTTAAAGTGCTCATCAGCCAACTCAGAAGGATATACAGACAGCTGCAAGGAATCTAATTAACATTTGACTACAAAAGAAGAAATTACAATCTACTGTACGATTTAATCTGTCAGCGAAGGTCTGGAATAGAAATGGATTCAGTATTTCTCTGTAGATTTTCCTGTGTTTTAATATAATAGAATCATAGTCATTAGAGGTGAAGAAAATCTCTGAATTTATCTTGTTCACCTAGTATTGCTGCTACTTTCACCCTTTGGAAAACCCTAAGAAAACCTCTTCCTCTTTGTTTGCCCCATCAAACACCTGCAGATTGTTATCATCTCTAGTTTTATTCAACACTTACTTGGACTTACACAATCTATGTAATGTTTCCCTGCAAATGCAGACTTCCATCATTCTTTCTGTTATTTTCTCCTTAAACACCTTACAGTATTTCAGCATCAGAGTACTCTTATGATCCAGAAGAAGTATGGGTATAGGAATCATGCAAAGTTACTCCATGCTTTTCTTTTTTTTTTTTTTGTAAAGGAAAAGAAAGAACAATTGTGTTTCTGTGTCATAATGGTTTTCTAATGCATAGAAGATAGGGCAAAAGTATTATGAATCAGAGTAGTTTGAAAAGGAGCAACTTTTTCAGATTAATCTGAATGTGCACAGTATTTATTTCTGAACAAAGAGGAACAAAAACCAAATTGCTTGGATCAGAGTGATTGTGTTGACGTAGGCATATGAACTGGTGAGAATTGAATTGAAGCTATTGATTTGTATTTCTGTAGGATCTTGCTAATCGGAAAGCTTTGAGGGCTTTACCATGAGGAGCATGGGTCATTATACCAGCTAGGAAAGACAACACACTGTTTCTGTCATACATGCTTTGTTGCTAGTGCAACAGAGGATGTCTTGTCTTTGAAAACTGTCAGGAGCCCTTCTGTAGAGATGGGGATAATCCTTTTCAGATATAATTAAAAGCTTTTCCTCTTCCCTCAACAGGCACACTTAAAAAAAGATAACTCTTCTGAGATAGTACCTCTGAAGGCTGTAAGAAAATGAAATTAATTTTTTAACTTCATTAGCTTTGCATCTTTTATTTAGTGGAGACAATACAAACAGAAATGAGCCGGAGGTGACAATAAATTCTCAGGTCTCAAATTGATTTATATCTTGGGAAGGAGGGTGATTTTGAGTCTTCTCTGTAAACCTGGTGTTGCAAGGTGACCTGGAGAATAGAAGGTTCCAGGTAGACCTTATAGCAGCCTTCTGATATGTAAAGTGCTTTTCCAAGAAGGGTGGGAAGGGGCTTTTTGCAAGGACATGTATTGACAGGACAAAGCGTAATGGCTTTAAATTGAAAGAAGGCTGATTTAGAGTACATATAAGGGGGGAATTCTTCACTGTTGAGAGTGTGAGGCAACAGAGTGGCTGTGGACACCCCATCCCTGGAAGTTTTCAAGGCCAGTTGGATGGGACTTTGAGAAACCTGATCTGATGGAAAGCGTCCCTACCCATGGCAGGGGGTTACAATTAGATGATCTTTAAGATCACTTCCAACCCAAACCCTTCTATGATTTTATGATTCTATGATCAATCAGTTTGTCAATCTAAGCTGGTAGAAGAGCTTATTTTTCATCGTGGTTGCTGGTAGGACTGAGACCAACACCAACCTGATCCACTGGTAGCATGTAATTGCAGTCAGCAGGTAGTAGGAGAGTGTAGCCAGTGTGAAAAGGAAAACTTAGATTAGGTCTTTCTTTTTGTGTTAAGTATATGATTCATGAAATTAATTTGTTGTTACAAGAAGGATGGTTTTATCAGCTAAAATGTATTTCTTTGTTGTTTGCTTTGATATTATCAGACTTGCATAGAGGGGTCACATTTCAATATGACATCCATGGACTGATGCTAGATAACAGCAAAGTATTTGTACCTTAGTAATCAGTTTCCCCCTTATATAGAGTAACATTTCTCTTATCAGGGAATGGAAAAGTAATTGAGGCCTCTGATTTCAAAACTTGCATATATATCCCATTTGCCTTCAAGTCACTAGGAAGAGGAAGGGCAGAATGTGTTAACCTTAACCAAACTTTAGATCAAATTATTTAATCCCTGTGCTTCCATCCTTTAATGCTCTTACACAGGAATGCTATGAGGTGAACTGAAGCACTATTTTCTTCATGCATGGATTATACTTATTTGTTTTTACAGTTTCTCCAGGTTAAGTGGAGATGATAAGAAAAAAGTCTATAGCTATAACATCTCTTCATTTATCGAAAAAAATCTGCGTGGACTTTATCAATTTAAACAAAATAGTGAACTCTCAATTTTTTTTTATTAAAAAAATAATAAATCTTTAGTCTAGAAAAAATAAACTTCAGAAAGACAACAACAGTCTACTGTAGCTACATTCATAGTTTTCTGCTGTTGTCAACAGAGTTGCATTGCCAGAAAGGTCAGTAAAATACAGAGAGGCACTTGTCCATTCCCCTTCTAGTTTTTCTACATTTCTGAAGCTGGGAGGCAATGTTGTCTTTCCATCTGAGTTCACCCATGCAAAAGACATCTTTGACTGCTGAAGTTTGGTGAGAGTAACTGTTGTAACAGAGTCGCAAATAGAAGAATTCACTGAAGCTTAGCACAGATGTAACTGTCAATGAAAACAATGCTAAAGGTATATTAAAGAGTGGCTATACAAAGCTTTTCATAATTGCCTTATTCACATATATTATTTAGAGGCTGCGGGTTAAAGATAGAACTTTAAACTAGGTTGGAAGGGGGAAAGGAATTAAACCAGGCCCACCTGTGACAAGCAGTGGGATTGCACGCAAAGCCTGAAGATGTGCTAGCAAGATCCTTCAGCCCGCTTCACTAGGTGATGGGTATAATGAACCACACTTGAAATGTTTTTACACCAGTGTGCACAGCATGAGGAACAACCAGGAGGAGATAGAAGCTTTGGCCCAGTTCCAGGGGTATGATATCATTAGCATGAGTAAAACTTGGTGGCGTGAGTCCGTTGACTGGTATGCCATGATGGAGGGTTATTGGCTCTTCAGGAGAGACAGGCAGGGCAGATGAGGTAGTGGGGATGGCATTGTATGTAACAGAGGGGCTGGTATTCATGGAGCTTGCAGTTGACAATGGAAAGGTTGAGAGCCTCTGGGTAAGGATTAAAGGACAAAGAAATAAGCGGACATTGTCGTGGGAGTTTACTATAGGTCACCCAGCCAGGATGACAACACTGACGGATTGGTTTTTGAGAAACTAAGGAAAACTGCCAGCAAAACTTCAACTGTGCATAGACAGAGAACAGACTTCAGACTGCTCAAGGAACTACTTAATAATGACCCCTGGGAAAAAGCTTTTGAAGGTGCTGGGGTCCATCAGTATTGGTTATGTTTCAAGTACTACCTCCTAAGAGCACAGGAACAGGCAATTCCACAATGTCAGAAGGCAAGCAGACAAGACAGAACGCCAGTTTGGCTGATCAGGGAGTTGCTTCTGGAGCCAAGGCAAAACAAAATAAAGTGTA
Source organism: Bucco capensis (assembly GCA_013396975.1). Taxonomy (NCBI): domain Eukaryota; kingdom Metazoa; phylum Chordata; class Aves; order Piciformes; family Bucconidae; genus Bucco; species Bucco capensis. Next base: position 12,560 of record VWZO01013695.1, read on the forward strand.
TGGTCAGTGGAGGCACGGTCAGGCAACATTGTAGAATTACAGAGATGCTGTTTGCCGAATCAGGGAGAAAATTCATGTGGCCAAAGCCTAACTAGAAATTGAATCTGGCCAGTAGTGTGTGGGACAACAAAAAGAGCTGTTAAAAAACAAATACCAAGAGGCAGACCAGAAATAACATTGGCCTGTTACTTGATGAGGATGGTCCCCTCACAAAAAGGGATATAGAAAAAGCAGAGGTGTTTATACTTTCTTTGCCTCAGACTTCAATACCAATGACAGGCTCTAGGGCCCCCAGGGCCCCAAGCTGGAATTCTGTGACTGCAAGATAGTTAAACTCAACTGAACGTGTGCAGAACTTGCTACTCCAGCTAGGTCCCTATAGCTCTATGGGGCCTAGTAGGGTTTATCGAAGGTTACTAGCTGATGTCATTGCAAGGCCTCTCTTAACGGTTATTCAACACTTTTGGGAATCTGGAGACATACCAAATGGCTGGAAGCAGGCAAATATTATCCCTATTTTCAAGAAGGGCAACACAGATGACCATAGTAACTGCAAGCCTGGACAATGCTCTTAAGACACATGGTGTAGCTTGTGAGGTTGTCTTGTGCATAGATAGACTGGTTGATTCCTGTGAGTCCCTTCTAACTCAGGACATTCTATGATTGTATGAAAACTGCCAGATTCTTCATTAGATTCATAGANGTGATAGGATATAACAGTGCTAAATGAAGTTTTGTAATAGACAAACTTGCCTTAATGCCATATCTTTGCTCTAGAGTGATGTATAGTCTGAAATGACCTTAAATTAGAAATTAAATAGATTTCAAATATTTTCAAATGGTAAAAGGAATATATTAAGACAATAATGTGAGTAGGAGTTAGTCCAATAGCAGAGATAGGCAAAACACTGTGGTAGTGTAAGATACCAGAATAGAGCTCTCAAAAGCCACAAATAATTTTGTATTCAGAACTCAATGAAGCTTGAATAAAGCCATGTTTCCATGTATTATACTGCAAATTGTTTTTAAAATGTAAATAGCCCTTAACTATGGCATTCTGCAGAGCTCCATTAGAATGCCTTTTTAGTAAGGTTATGAATTTTCAGTAATTGCTGTGGTAATCCATATTTAGCATCTGCAGGAATACTTTTAATCAGCTTGGAGGATATGATTTGACACCATTTGTTTTATACTTCAGCATTTAACCAGTTAAGCTGCAAAAAAATGCCATTATTTTGCTGACTTAATTTAAAGCCAATAACTGTTAAACTGAGGGTAGGAGGGAGGAGGGAGATTTGGTTAACAGCAAAATTATAAAGTGACCATGTGCTGCATTAAAAAAGCACTCATTGGATCAATAATTGTGGTAATAAAAAGAAGCTTTGTTTTACTGTAGTGCGTTTCTCTGTAGATCTCAAAGCCCCTTCTCACTATGAGTCAGGAGTTGCATGTATTCTGTGTATTTCTACATGATGTTGTTGTGTTTTATATGTTATTTCATTATTGCAGCCTTCCTCCTAGATGTCTGTTGCTTCTAATCACTTACTAGGACCAAATTAGTGCATTCCTTTTGCTCATGGAGTAGCTGACGATTTTATCAGGGTTACTTTCTCCAGGGGATATACTGGGTGTTTGCCTAGACAATGGATATACAGAGGTTATGTTGCAGATAGTTTCCAACCTAGTGGTTCTTACCTTGTGCCTTTCCACAGTGGGTTTTACTGCGGATCCTTAGAGTTAGAAAGCTGTTAAAGTCTTTCCTTACAGACTTGGTCACAGCTAGCCCAGGTCCTTATCACAGAAAATATGTATTAATAATTACTATTGATCAAGAACTAGGTGTTTATTTTAGTATTTGGTGTCTGTACATGTGACCTTAATGTCATTTATGAGAAGGCATTAAGCTGAGCATTGAGTACTGTGTCCTGCTCTGGTGTCCTCAGCACAACAGAGGTTGTTGAAGTGGATCCAGATGAGGGCATGAAAATGATCAGAGGTATGAAATACCTCTTCTATGAAGAAAGGCTGAGGGAGTTGGTTGTGTTCATCCTCGGGAAGAGAAAGCTCTGTGGAGAAATTATTGTGGCCTTTCTAATACTTAAAGGGCCTATAAGTAGCAAGGGTACAATCTTTTTAGCACAGCGTGTTGCAACAGGACAAGGGGTAATGGTTTTGAATTAAAGAGGGTATATTTAGAGTAGATATAAGGAGGAAGATTTTTACAGTGAGAGTGGTGATACACTGGTACAGGTTTCCCAGAGAGATGGTATCTGCCCCATCCCTGGAAACATTCCAGGTCAGGTTGTTCGGGGCTCTGAGCAGTCTGATCTAGTTGAAGGTGTCCCTGCTCATGGCAGAAGGGTTGGACTAGGTGACCTTTAAAGGTCCCAAACTACTCTATGATTCTATGATTTGCGGTTAGGACAGTCCTCAGGGAATCTGGGCCTGAGGTTTATAGATTGTAGAGGTTATTAAGATAATCTGTGGTGACCTGCTGCAAAACACAAAACAAATCTATCACCCAAATGCTCCAGCACAGGAAAGAGTGACTCTTGGGTATTACTTAAATGAAGATTCTTAGCTTGGTATTGAATTGTCCTGGTTTGGGCTGCAGCAGAATTAATTNTAGGAGGAGGTATTCTGGTAAGGCATAAAAATGCCAGGCTGTGGAGTATTTAATCATCTAGCAAATTTCCACTGTTAGAATTTTGCCTCTTGTTGCAGATCCTACTCTTCTGCCTCTATCCTTTGCCAGAATGTCTGGCCTCAGAGCTGATAATGTGGGAAACTAAGTCATCTCTGCCAGGCAGGTCTGGAGTCTTGAATTAAGATCTTCCACTTATTTGTCAAAAAAATAAACTATGCTGAGTCAGTTACACACATTCACAGTGGTGAAATGAATCCTCAGACCTTGCAACACACAAGGGCAACAAAATCCTACAAAAAATAAGGGGAAACTTGAATACTTTCATGATATCTCTTTTTAAAATCACAGTATTTGATAAAATGCAAGTAGTGGTTTACTCTATTTACAAATTTATTCAATATAACCTTCTATGCACAAACTCAAGTGCCCTCCTCCATGGCTGTTCTGTGTGTTTAGCAAAAAGGTAATTGAGCTTAATGATGAGAAGAAAAGCACTGAATCTGATATTCTCAAAAAATTAACTCTTTTTTTTCTCTTCAGTAAGGACAGTAAATCCGTAACATCTACACTGTTCTACAGCCAGCATGTCTCAACCCTTACTTCAAGGTCTGAGAAAAAAATTCAAAGAATTAGTGCCTGTTGGCTGTTTAATGCTATTCTTGTAACAGGATCATCTTTACTAGCTACAGGAATGTCAATGTTCTCATTTTCCAGAGGCTGATTTTTAGCCATTGGATAGGAACAAATTTGTGATAACTGCAGCAGCCTGAGAGGGAGAATATGTAGTTGATCTTTAGCTTAAGGCATTGAGTTTGGAGAGCTATCCTTATGCAGTGCTCTATGAATTGAAAATTTGTAAGTTTGAGGTAGAGTCTGATTTTAGTTCACAGCCTCTGATTTTTATTGATGTTGTCAGTGTGTTATTAGAGAGGTACACATGATTTGAAAGATACATATTCAATGAGTTCTTGAATGTGACCTTATCTAAATTTCTTATACTGCTCAGGAAATGTCCTCCGAATTTGAATGTCTCCTTTAATCGGTGTTATTTCCAAGGCTTTTTTTCTCCATTAGCCAGTAAATGAAGAACATATACTGTTTTTTATGCTGTACTCCCAAGTGTCAGTCGATTGACTGAATCAAAGATAACAAGCAAAGGACTCTGATGCTTCCCGCATGCTCCTATGATACATTCTATTATCAGGTCTTAGGTAAATATATATAGCTGTTCTTGTTCCAGATTAAATGATCCCACAAAACCCCACAAAAAAAAAAAACAACCAACCAACCAAAGAATAAAACAACCAGTAGTTCAGTACCTCAGCCAAGACAACAATTAAATGGGAATTGAAAATGTGCTGGATCTCACCTGCAGCACTGGCAAGGTGCCAAGCCCTGCTGCTATCTCTTGTTGTGCCTCTGCCATAGTCTCCTCACGGAAATAAGATGTGGGACCATGTTAATGTGCAGCCAACATGCAAGTTCTTGCAAGTTCCTGCCAGGAGACTCTACTAGAAGGTGTTTTGCTAGGGATACCCTGCTTCATCTGGGACCCAGGTGTGATCAGTTATGTTCTCCCTGATGCCTAAAGATTTAAGTATATTTTGTAGATTTTTAAAACTTTTAGGATTATGTGAAGCTTCCTGGATTGTTCGCATATTAGAAGCCACTAGGCACATTCTTGGACTTTCCCATGACTTGCAAAGGACATGACGTTTTGAAGAAGCCACCTGCAGAAAACTTGAAGACAAAACACGAGATGAGTGCCAAACCCCATGTGAGCCCTCTCCAAGAGGCAGAGCTGAAGACCACCATGGGTGGGCTGTTGGAAAACCCAGTGCCAGGGTTGGCTATAGCTATCTATATGTTAATTACTAATAAAACATATAAAAAGGTGTAATCCTTGGGACAGCTCACGTGTCCATGTACAGTATGCTGATGGTGTGGAAGCTTCCAATTAAACGTAACTCTGTCTTTCTCCATTAATTTTGTGCTGCGTGTCTATTTTCTAGAAAATCAGGCACCATCCCTTTGCCAGCATTGTTGTGGTGGGCTGCAGTTTAGCCTAGCTGACAAGTCTGTCTTCAGCATGTTTGCACATCTGTCACAGTGCTCTCCTTGCAAGACCTTGGGGCTTTGAAGGGGGTGTGGAGGTCTGCTGAAGCAGAGGGGTGTGCAGTGTGTGAGCTGAATTTTTTTGTGAATTTTTGCAGTGGGGCAGAGCCTGGCTGGGAGTCCTCAGCACAACAGTGAAGTTAAGGAAGGATTCTGTAGGGTTCTTGCAAGGTATAGTGTAGGAGTCAATGTACCTGGAGAGATGCAGAGATGAGTGAGGTTAAGCAATATGAATAAGACAGCAGAGAGATGAGCCAGAAAAGACTCGCAGAAGAAAGGCAAGGCCTGAAAGCCAGCAGACTGCAATATGTTGTATTTCTGTAGTATGTTAGAATGGTTCATTTGAGGTAGATGTGAGATATGTTGGCGCAGGAAAATGTACAGCAGGCAATATATCTTTCTAAATGGATCCTCAGACATGTATGTGATATTGGTGTCAGCCACCACGACTCTATCTGGCGTGACATGGAATGGCTACACCATGTAGTGTGAGAGGCAATGAGGTGGCTCCAGAACACAGGTGGTGCTGTTCACATGGAGAGAAGCAGCTGTGTGCACGCAGTCTGCATGGAATGAGTTGTAGTGAAGATGAAAGACTGTGAATACTATTCAAGACAAAAATGAAGCCTTCTAGATGGCTTCAGGCTTCAGCAAGCAACTTAAGCACTAACTCAACTGTAAGTGGCATCAATAAACTGCAGGCTGAGTTCCCATTTCCAGCAAGTCCTGTTTTGATAGACTTGGTAGGCTAATCCTCTAAAAAATGCTTTTTTTTATAATTTAAAAGGAGACTTTACATAAGTGAGAGCAAAGCCCAAGTGGACTCAATCTATGTTGCTGAATTGGAGCCTTCAGTGCAGGCTGGTTACAGAAACGTCTGTTGCTCAGACTTCAATGGTCATTTTTCACCAGGAAAACTGTACTTTTCAAGCACAAACCTGCATCTTCATTCAGCAATATTGCAGATGTGTGCTGAGTTATCTGTGTGATCTGGTAAATGAAAGCCCTTTGCTGGCAGTGAAGCACAAATTCTCTGAGCCCTGAAGCAAACTGGAACAAGGCAACTCAGACAAGCACAAGCAGTGTACTGTTATATATGGACACATGTTTATAACATAGATGTGTATGTGTATACAAGTATTTGGTCAAAAACCATCCAGTATCAGTCTTCCTGACATTAAGATATTTTGGGTTGGATTTTTTCTTTTTTATTTCAAATTATTTACAAAAAAACAAAATTACAATGGAGCTATGTCCTGGTTTGAGTTAGAACGGAACTAATTCTGTTCCATGATTTTACGTTTCAGCTTTGTCTCTTCTAATTAATTGCACTTTCTGAATTTAACAGCATGTTTTTTCAGATAATGCCTTCTTTTAGACTTGATAATACTCAGTGTTTATAATTAGTACCAAGGGTTCATATGCAGACCAAGTTCACGGCTAGATCTTGTCTACCATGTTGGGGGTGCAGAGTAAAAGGTCACACTTGAAGGGAGGAGTGGACAGGACAGGTGACCCTAAACTGACCAACAAGGGATTGTTTTTCCTGGTCCATATAAAGCTGAGGGATCACAAGGATAAAGCTCTCTTGGGGAGGACTATGTTCTGCCTTCAATCTAATCCATGTGTTCCAGAATCCAGCTCCTGGATTAGGTTCCACTGAGTCTGGTCTGCCACTTAGGCCACTCTGGGACTTCCCTAATGCCTGTCCACAGCATCAGTGGTGATGGAGACATAACTGCCATCAGGGAGATTGGGTTCAATATCTGAGGTTGTATATATTTAATTTTATTTTTATTATTTTCATTAAAGTAGTTTCAGTTTTCTAGCTCATAAGTCTGCCTCTCTTACTCCCTTTCTTTTTCCCTTTGGGAAGGGAGAGGGGCTAATAGAGAGTATCTGTCATTTGCTGAGTGGCTGGCCCAGCCCTAACCCTTGACAAGGTACTATACACCAAATATATGTGTACTTATGTATGCATGAACATGCAAGCTTTAGAAACCCTGAGGAGTGAATGACATCCTTAAACATATACTAGTGGCCAAGAATAATGTTTGTGTATAGGGCTGGGAAGTGTGTAGAATATAGTTTTCATGAAATCATGGAAATTAGAGATAGAAAAAGACCTGTTAGATCATCCTTGGCACCAAGGTACAGGAGAGCAGGAAAAGAAACAAACAAGCAGAAAAAAAAGCATTAAACCTATAAAATGTCTATTTTTGCAGAAATCACAGTGCAAACAGAAGTCCTGTGACAGCCACTGAAGAGTATGTTGTTTGAGACCTGTCAAAACTGATATATAGATAGAAAAAAGAATTTGGAGCTTTCTTTAAATGCCTTGGGCTTTTCCTTTCTCACATTACAAATTTTCCATAAACTTTACTGTTGAGACTTTTTATCTTGTTTCCAGTGTTGAATGATTACAAATAAAAGGGAGATAATTACCATGACATTGACACGGCATTTTATGTAATCAAAGAATTAAGTAATTTTTGTAAATGTCTTGTGAAATGTTTATGTAAATCTGCTATATTGACAAGTGCTTTATCAGTGCCAATGGATTTATCAGAGACTATTACCTTGCTTTGTCTGTGAGGAAGGTGAAGCAGAGGTGATGTAACTACAAAGGCCAGCCAGCAAGCAGTGGCCAAACCAGGATAAAATTCAGGAATTTTGTCTGAATTTTCTGGTGTTTCAGGGTTGGACACTTTTCTATGTAGCTCTGGAGGTAGTAACTGAAGACACCAGCTCATTGTAACCATTGAATTAGAGTAATACTATGGGCTCTGCACACCTGTACTAACTGCTAAAATCATTCCAGTCTTCCCTAATTAAGACTGGCACAGTGCTTCCTTCTAGTAATATATACCCATAATGGAAATAACACTAAAATTTTGAAGTGGCAGATGAGAAGGTTTTAACGATGTCCACTTTGAATTAAGTATCTAAGTTTTCTTCAAGGTCTTTAATTCGTGACTGGTTTTGGTTGTTTTGTTTTAAAAAAGTTGTGAGCAATGCAAAAATTGACTTTTGGAGACAAGGATGAGGATTTTTTTTTTATATAACTGTGATGAATTTATCCCATTTGACTTTGTTTAATTTGGAAATGGAAACCATATCTTTAATGCTAATTAGGCAGCACATTACTTATTCTTCCTGTCCTCATGTAAATAACAATTAGCAATAATTTAGCACTTGTACACTCTGGCATCTTCTAAAACATACCACTGTATACCATTCCAAATTCCTACGCATTAATTGGGATCATAAACCAATCAACAGTAATTATGAAGAAAATAAGTATAATAACAAATGAAACAAAGCCAGTGGTTTATATCTGTTCAGTAGCTCTTTTTCCTTCTGCAGTTTATCAAATAGTTGTAATGCGTAGGAACTTCTTCTAATTGAAATTAATCATAAGGTTTCCCCTGCTACTTTAAGCCTCGTGTTCAAATCCCACAAAGCTCATTAAATAAGTTACAAAGCTGGAATCTTTAGCACATATTGTAATTTGCTTTATGTTAATTAGCACCATGTTTTGGAGGCAGTAAGAGGCTGTTCAGAAGCAAACGATACCTAAAGGGAGATTAGACTGATTTTTGCAGATCTAAGAGACTACAGAGAGACCTGTTACAACTATTACAAGACATGGCTGAAATATCACATATTCACCTCAAGACTGTATGCTAAATATGGTGCTTTTGCAATTCAAGCCATTTTTACCCAGTCTTAATGTCTGTTGTTATTTGGAGGAAGCATCTGGGGAAATATAGGTACTGAAATATTCAGCCATTATATCTGAAGGTCATTCCTATCTATTGGTGACTGTGTCGTGAAACAGCATACATTTTCCACTGCTACTCTGGGTGTCATTAACATGATTTTGCTTTCAGAGTGGGCAGCAATCTAGATATGAGCATCTTTGCATATCCAAGGCCTATTTAGTAGACTGAAGTTGCTACATGATGTTTAATGATGCTAAAAATATGACAATATGTCCTGTCTCCATTTAGTTGTATGTAGTAATTTAAAGGTAGGCAGTAAGTAAGTACTGAATATTTAGATTGATAATTAATTGACTAATTAATTAATTAAAATACCCTAAAAGTGGTGGAGTAACTCTGACATCTTGGATATTTTGTAACTGTTGGATCGTCTCTGACTTCACGATTTAGTGTGTGCAGATTGTCAGAGATCTCTCACCTCATCACCAGCTCCCAGCTCTTCTTCTTGGAACTGTGAGTGTGGCCCAAAAGCCATACACAGATGCAGCATCACCCTACTGATGTATTACCCGTTCTTTCATTTTTCCTCTACCGGCTGTATCTGGGCAGCTTGTAGACAGGGCAGCAAAGGCTCAGAGTCCAGTGGTAAATGGAAAGGAGAGATGAATATCATTTTAGGCAAAGCAAGAAATGTCCTCATGTAAATCAGGAGGAAAGAAGTGCTAGTGCTGTTTTCCCCTCTACATATCCAGACAAATTATTTTCATTGAATGACTAGTGTCATTTGAAGTCCTGTTTAAATGAGTACTGAGAAAAAGACCACAAAGGATCATTGCAGTCTTCTCAGATGAAAAAAAGAGACCCAATGTAAATTATGAAACTCTGAAAAAACGTATGGTCCAAAATTATTGAAAATATGTAAGATACCTCTTCTTGTAATCTGATCAACAAGTGCAGATACTTTCAAGGACACAGTAAAAGTATCCATGAAGGCAATCCACAAATCAGTTGTTGGTTTGGGGTTTTTTTACCCTTTGCTAAGGATGAGATGGCCAACACACATGACATACACAGCCTCAGGGTTTTTAGTGTGGGTACCTCAGAGAGTATAGGGATCCACAGTATTAGAAAAATTGTCCTCTACTAATGGTGAAAAAGGTAGTCATTCATCTGTTTGACTTAGTCCATAATGATCATATATAGAGCACTGAATGATTGTTCAAGTACTTCTTCATGAAGTTAAATTCAGTGGTGTCAATGTCCTATTGCCCTGCTATGTGTAACAGACAAGCAGGGTGTGGGTGTTGATGTGTTCCTTTGAACTGATGGGTGACTCGAAGGACTTTTCTGAGGAGTTAAAGTCTATCTTCAGAAAAAACTTATGGTGATTTCCTGGATGCTGGAGAAGCAATGTGATGGGAGTTGCCTCCAAGGACTACTTAGCTAACCTGCCCTCTCCTAATGCCATCTTCCAAGAAGCAGAGGGAGCACATGTACCCTTTTAGTTACATTAGGTGTTTTTGAGGAAGAAATAGAATAAAACATCTTCTGTTGCCCATCTTCTGCTGTTTGTTTTTCACTTAAAAGCACCTGGGAAATTACATAGAGGAAAATGTCTACAACCGGCTTCACCTCTCCTCATTTTGCAAACTGAAATCTTCAATACGTATCAAAATTTACATGTACTACTCTATGTAGTACTCATATTTTCTGTGGCATGCCTCTAAAAACAGAAGACAGACACTGTTTTTCTTAGGAGCATATCAAAAACCATTTTAAAAACTGATGAAGCTGGTCCTGCAGGAAGGCTCCTAAGGCTTGCTGCTGGTCAGAATTACCAATTTTCACATCGAGTCTCTTTATCTGAAAATAAAATGCCTTGCAATTAAAAATACAAAACAAAATAAAAGTGAAGCTTAATTTGGTATTCCCAATGGAAAACATGTCTGTCTAAAAAGAAGCAAAATAATTAGGAAACTAAGTGTAAAGAAAAATAAAATACCTACTGTGTTGTCTCAGCACGTAAATAGCTTATTTCTGAGCAATCCAAAATGCACAAGCAAGACTTTCTAGTTTTTATTGTTTAAAATAGGAGAATGGACCCTGGTAAAAATCAACTAGGAAGAACAGCTGCTGAATCCTCTGCAGACAGAGCAGAAGATTGCCACTGGGCACTTCTAGCCATATCCTGATGGGAGTCTGAAGACCAAATGAGTCAAGGAACCGAAGTATTTGTTAATCCTCAGAGATAACCAGTGCTGCACACAAAGGAAGGAAAGAGAATGTGAGAGGAATTTGGACTGTATAGTCTTTATTTTGTGGAAAACAAAGCAAAACTGGAGTCATCAGGGTTTTAAGCTCTTAGAGGAAGCTCTGGGAAGTTTGAGGCAGAGGATTCGCCCCGAGGGTACGAGTAGCTGCTTCTTTGAAGTGCCTAAGAGTGAGGAGTGCTTAGCAGCAGTTCAGCAGCCCCACTGTGAGCTAGAGCTCTGACTCATCGTGGGCAGGGCAGCAGTGAAGGTGGCAGCTTTAAAAACCTTCACAGACTCGAAGGAAAAGGGCTGTCCTTCCAGTACCCACCAAAATGGATATTGGCATTCAGGTTACAGGCTGTGAAGAATGTCGCAGCCTTTCACTGGCAACAGAGGGCAATGGTGATTATGGCTGTGTGTGGCGTGAACAGGTTATGGACCTGCTCTGCCGAGTGGCAACAGCTCCAAGATGAAGGGATGGAGCTCAGAGAAGAGGTGAGCAGGCTGAGAAATATCAGGGAGAGTGAGAGGTAAATTGATTACTTTCACAGATTGATCTCC
>VWZO01013716.1:0-12558 GCA_013396975.1 Bucco capensis
TTTACCACTCACTCCCAGTGTCCAGTGATTTATTTCCTTTTGGGGAAGAAGGAGGCTTTTAAAGGGGCTTCCTTCTGAGTTTGTCCTCGCAAACCAGGACATACCTATCTAGTATTAATAGAGCATAGGAGATAGATGAAATGAGTGTAAGCTGGTAGAGGTCTTACAAAGTGCTATTTGAATAGATAGGATGTAGATCTTCTCTGGCTAACATTCTGAATTCTAAGAAGAGAAGGTAGATTCAGTCTTAACACCAATAATTCTCCAGACTGCCAGTAGGGTTCAATACCTCAACACTTGTTTAGCTCCAGTGTCACCACAACATTTTAAGAGATGGTACAAAGAGCTCACACTCTAACCTTGTAAAGCTGGCCAAGTTGGCTTTAAGGGAGAACATCCCATGGAAACAGACAAAAAGTCAGGGTCACAAGAGACGCAAGATTTCCTTTTTTCGTAAGTCTCTTCTTGATGCTCTATGATCCTGATGAAGAGTCTCACTTAAAGTGATTTGGAAGTCAAATAAAATCTTCAGCTTACATTTACTCTACAGATGGTACTCTACTACCTATGTCCACAGACCTTCATAAATTAGTCTTGTCAGCAAAAGAGTGCAAGTACTATTTGATAGCTTCAACCAGGAGGTACATATGTGCTACAGTTCTTGTCAATTCTAGGAGATGCAAAAAGCTGCTGTGTGTTTGGGAGCATCTGTATTATTTCTGCTTTGGAGCTTAATATTTAAAAACACTAGGAAGAGTGTGAATAGTGCTGAATTTTAGCACAGCTATATACTTATCACTGAGGATAACATTAATTTAGAAGTTCTTTTTAGATATTCTCAATATCAAATCTTATTTGAATAGAGTTACCTTTGAAACTTTACTTTCCGTTTTGCATTTCAACTCCACAGGAATGTTTTTGTTTTTTTTTGCTGAAGAGTGTGACTGCTCTGCCTCCAGGGCACAATCTTTTCTTTCTGACCGGGTGTTGTATTCAATAATTCTCTTCTGAAAACTTGCTCAATCCTAAAACATGACTAAAACCTATATCTGTCTTGCCTTACTACCCACACAGAACAGATATACAGTTATGTGCTTATTTCTCCACTTTTTCCTCAGGTATCATTTGGATAGGTCTTCTTGTGTTACTGTACTTGCAGGGTTCCTCCTTCACCTCTTGCTTTTATGTACCTGTCAAATTTTAAGCACATTCCTTCAGATGTCATTTCTAAGCATATAACTCTCAAGATACTTTGCTACATGCCATTATCTTTCCTATCAACAATTTAAGTTACTTTCAGACATTTTTGATATAAGTCACTGTCATGGAGGCACCCACAAAAGAGATGGCAATAGATACCCAAAATGTGGATTTATTGTAACCAAAATCACTGGGCATTTCTGACAAAATTAAGTTACAAGTTTGGATGTCAGTCAGGAATATATTACTACGCAACTATTTCTTAAGCTTTAAGGAATTTTGTTTCATAGAAAGATGAACCAAAATGTTTGCACACTCACTCATAAAGGAGAAATTGCCCTCTCAGAAGTACCCCAAAAATATACACACATCCCAAAAGGAGGCAAGGACTGACTCAGTCCACTAAAGTATCCTTATATGGCATCCCAGTCTAAGTGGATGGCCCTTTTAGTCAAGGGAATGAAGTCAAAATGGCTGTCTGGCTGGTCTCCATTTATACCCTAGTCCATGAAACCAAGCAAAACTTAGGAGTTAAATTAGGATGTATGCTAGCAGAGCAAAAGCTTAGAGAGTTAACTCAGAATGCATGCTTTGGGCTAAGAAATGAAAAACAAAGACATACCAAAAGTAAGGCTTTGCCAAGAAGATGCTAGAATACTAACATAAAAGGAATATGAAGTAGGAAAACAGGAACATAAAGAAGTACAAAAATGCTAAACATACACATAAATAGACACAAGGCAGGAACACAGGGAGATAAGGGGGGAAAGACAGATGCAAGAACTCAGAAACTCTTGCCAGGTAAACATTGCAGTCAGCAGATTCAAAGAAAGTTCAAAAGTTTACCCGAGGAAGAGGAGTAAAATGAAGACCCTCGGGATGAAGGAACAGGATCTCCCACCCAGGATATCCCCAAATTGAAGACTCCTCCCCTAACGCCGCCTAGACTCCTCCCTAACTGCACCTGCTATGAATATTATAACGAGATGTTGCAATGTTATGAATATGCATGTAAAGGTGATGTAATCTCTTGTAAAATTGTATAAATTGCATGGCTTTACACCAACTTTTTGGAACTCTTTTTGTCGGCACGAGCCGGGAGTTCTCCAATGTTGCCTTAAATAAATACCTCGCTGCTTGAAGACTAAAACTTTGTCTCTGAGCAGTTTACTGCACCTTTTGGGGCATAAATTTGCTATCATCCAGAATGCACTGGGGTCATTCTGATTAGTTGGAGGGGCAATCCCACAACAAAAGCAGGGCAAAGGCACGGACACTGAGGCATTGGTTAATCACTGTGAGGTGCCCTTTGTCAGGTACCAGAGTTTTGTGGTTATGTCATGTTTTTGTTTGTTAGAGAGGTTGCACCTGACATAGTCACTCCTTGAATGACTTAGCAAATGTTAACCAAACAAAACTGAAGATCAGACACTTTCTGTATCTCTAATAAATAAACCTTTTTTCTTTCCTTTTATTTCCTAGTAAAATAGCCCTGTAGCCTACACTTTTTTTTTTTTTCCAGGAGCAAGGCAAGATGGATTTCCCAGAATGGGCACCAATTCCTCCATATCATTCAAGTAGAGTCACAAAAGCTGGTTTACTAGTCTATTCCTGTCACTGTATTGACTGAAGGTTGCTTCTACATTCACTTCAGCTAGAGCACAGGTACTTTTCTATCCTTTTGTTAGACTTCCTATTTAACATTCATATAAAATGTATCTGATACTTGAAATTTGTGTCTCCAAAGCATATTATTACATTTTAATATCTAAACTGTCACATATGTTCCTATTGTCCAAAATTGCTGTAGAAACAGAACATTCTTAAACACAGTTTAAGAGCTCCCTCGTTAGACTGTTAGCCATTTGCCAATGTTAATATCTCCCACACATGAAGAAGACACTAATTAGGGGATGTACCAAGTAGGATAATTCAAATACATTGCATAAGGCATGTTCTAAGATAAACATGTTTTAACAAAAGGTTCCAGATAAAACATGAATGAAATTAAAATGTGAGAACAACTAGTATGTTTAATTTTCTCCTTTTACTGAAGATAGACATTCCTCTTCTATTGTCTCTCAAACTTAGTTTCTGTAATATCTCCCTTCATGTAGTCAATGTACTAGTCAACAAAGCCCCAAAAAATCCCAAATCAAACCACACGACAAAAAGCAGAGGGCTCCTGGCTCCATTGAACTATTTTTATTCCTTTTTTCTAATTCTCAATACCAAATATGCTTTTTGCTTTAAAACAGAGAAAAAAAAGACTTAAAGAGAAAAAAAAGAAGGGAAACCCACAAAGTATTTTTTTGCCTCTGATCTACATATCCTTTTCAGTATTCTTTTCAATAGTTTTCCTTCACTATTCTTTATGTTCTTAACCTGTTCCTTCACCTAGTCTCTAAATTTTTCCTGTCCTGTCCAATCTCTTTATGTATTCTATAAACTGTTTAATTCTGCCTTTATCTCCTAATCATATTATTTCTATACTCTAGCTTGTATGTAGAGGCCTACTTTAGGAAGTTTAGGTTCATGAATAAGACAGGATATTTCTGTTTCTTCTCTGGTTCTCTATAAAACATTTCCCAGCAGAGTACTTCCATTCTCAAGTACTGGAATTATTCTCACAAAATACGCAGAAGATTTTTTTTTCCAAAACATGCACTCATTGAACAGTTTAAATACTGTATTTTGTTATGAAAAGAAAATAGTAGAGAATCAGGCTGAAAAGACAGTCCTAGGATGATTGAGTCAATTCTCTTCTCCATCCCACCAGGGTGTGTGCATGGGGTGTTGGAAGTGTGAGCAAGTGGCTGAATGTTCTTAGTTGCCAACTTTTTACCTTCTGTGGCGTCAGATAAAACTGTGGAGCTGTGGTGTCAGGGGAAGGGTTAACCAGAGGCCATTTTTCTTCAGAAGTATCTCTGTCAATTCAGATAGCATTGGTCTTTTGCTTTTCCCCTCCGCTAGTCATATACAACCTTCTGAAGTATAGGAAAGGACATCTACATCTGTTTATTGTTCTAACCATGAACATGTGTGGATGTTAAAAGGTAGTTAAGGACTCATACCTCTAATCCTACACCCCTCCACTGAGACTTGTGATTTGTTCTCTCTGGCAGTACAATTGATTTTATTCAGTACAAAGAAGAAATATTGAAACGTATGAAGGAGACAGGGAAAAAAATGCATAAATACCTTGTCATGATGCCTAGGCATCCTCAGCTTAAGCATTACATATTTCTAAAAGTCCTCTTCTGCTTGGAATTCTTCATGTACTCTGGCACAACCCAGAAAAGCCTCCCTCTTGTCTGCTCAGCTAGTTCATAATGCCCTAATTTGAACTAAGGACTATATAAACCTGTGACTAAATCAGTATTCCTTAAAGGTGTTTGATGAGAAGGAAATTCCCTTCTTTTCTCTTCTGCAATTAAGCAGAAGTTAATAGCAGCTACATTCTCTATTACAATCCTTTCCAAGCAGGAAAGAAAATAGTTTTTCAGTGACGTACATTTAAATTTTATTTAATTATACAATATACTTTGAAACAAAGGGCTGTTCCTAATCCGAGAGCATTTTGCCAGATTAGAATCTACCATCATGAGGAGTAGTTTGAGTAATTGTGGTTACATGTTCGTCTAGTTCAAAAATCATTTAAGCTTTCAAGTTAATTCACACTCTACCAAACCCCAACTCATCTTGTGACTGCAGCTGCTTTCTGGAGGTGCTACTGATCCATTGTGACTGGCTTTATAGCAGTCATGTCAAAGCCATTTCTTTACTAACAATGTCTTTTCTATTGTTGAAATAATTTCTTTTGAATAGCAATGTTTCTTTATGATATAACTATTATGAAGTCAGAATTAAATTTCCTATCTAAAAGTTAGCAAAACGCACATAATTCCAGATACTGCGTCTACTGTTTAATAAAGTGATACCAACAGAGCTTTATGACCTGGAGTGCTGTTCATGTGTTATTTTGTGGCATGGACAGAGTACTAGTTTTGGTCTACAAGTTCACAGATTCTAGACTACCTAACATTATCTGGTTGTATGTCTTAATGCCACTCAGTTGTTTTTTACTAGAAAGATAGAAGTAACCAATTACAAAGACTGGGAGATGATGCTAAAATGGTACTTAGTTGCTTCCTAATCTTTGCAGTTAACTCCAGGTCAGAAACAATTTCTGCTCCTAAATTTTCATTGTGTAGCTTCCTCTACCTGTGTGAATCCTCATATGATTGCTCAAATTTTCAGTAAGTGACATAACTTGAGAAAATGAACTGTTTGGTTCTCCAAAGTGTCATGACGATTTTCTTTTTCTCTTTTGAGAGAAATATTCTTATGTTAACCATGGGTACCTAAAAATGATGATCCTTGCTACATATTTAAAAATACATTTGTTACAAGAAACACTTATATCCTGCAAAATAAACACCTCTTGATTCCAAGTTTACACTTACGTATCCTGGTTTTCCCCTTATCTTTCTGTTTTCTTTTTGGTTTTCCTCCTGGCAGTCTTCTGCCTGTATTACCTTTCTTTTTTAATTTCTTCTTCATGAGCATTGTATTTAACCTTCTTTTATGTATGATGCATGTGACATGTAATTAATGTTTAATGAAGAATTTCTAAATTGTTTTTAAACTTAATTGCAAAATGTATCTTCACAAAAGCTAAGATGTGAGGCATTAGGAAAGAAAAGGTAACAGAACTGAGCCGAGTGAATAAGTAATTTTATTTTTAGTATCTCTATCAATGTATTGTAAATAGTCCTTTAAATTCCAAGTCTTATAGATACAAGACAGAATATCCAGAAGTGCATTTCAAATGATTCCTGAGGAGGATTATTTATTTATCTGTAGCTAAAAATTAAATCGAAATCTAACCTGTGTAGCACTCTGGTTTATATCATGTTCTAAATTACTTCTCCAGCAAGTGAGCAAGTATTGCACATAATAAAAATCATATCACAAGTTTTCTCATGGGTACTCACCTCTCTTCTCCAGGAATGATTTTATATTGGCATTGAACTAAACAAGTTTTAATAACTTTAAAGAACATTCGTAGATCTCTAAACAAGGTTATTTCTACTATTGGCCAGCATTGTGATGCATTCAGACTAACAGCATCTAAATTCAAAAATAAATCTTCATGATTCATACACCTAAATAGGAAATGGCATACACTAGCCGATGCCTTAAGAGCCCTTGGGTGACATATTAAACTGACAAAATGGGCAGATACTATCCTAGAACATCTGGGAGTATGCCTTTCTTATAACTCTACAACAAGATGCAAACAATAATGGAAAACAACCCACTGTTTGTATAGTGCCATAAATTATTCTCTGTAGTTGATTTAACAGTGAAAAAGAGATTTCGTGGTATTGACTGGAAAAGTGCTAATCATGTTTTGCGAAATATCACATAGACCATTAGCCACATTCCACATAGCATTTATGGCATGACTCAAGAGTGCAGAAAACATATGCTACGCATCTGTTGCACGTGAGTTGCAGTGCTCACTGTATGAAAGACCTGGAAATGTTATTAATACCCAGTGATATTTTCACACTGTCTAGTGGCCTTATCCTTTCTAAATTTAGGTTAATTACTTGGCCAAGATTTTCATTTGGGCAGTATTGCTTTCTCCCCAGGGTATTTCTCTCCAGGGGGATTTGTGAAGATCTGCATTCTATATCAGTAACTGTTGTTACAGTTTTTTACCAACAAAGCATGCAATGAAGACTAGAACATTGCCCGCATAGCAACTTAATCATTATTTCATAGATGTGGAGCATGTTACTGCTTCAAGAAGTGTCAGTTATCCTCCAGTGTCTATATTTCCTTGACTGGTGGAAGCTTTTCACTAATGGAGATAAAAAGTAGAACTTCACCAGCTGTTTGCTTATTTACAGAGAAGCTGTGTTCAAACAGAGTAAAATGGACTTGGTAAGGAGGTTACCAAGCCTAAGACTTACTAAAATATTTTTTAAAAGCATAACAAATCAAATGAGATTTTTTCTGAGTGTGAAATTCCTGTTCAGTAAAGATTTTTTTCATGTCTGTCAGAAGCTGTGACTTTGAATTACACTAAAACATTTCTAACTGGACAGAACATACTGTTTGTCTTCAAGAAGTGTGACAGCCACAGAGACAGCGGGAATTAAACAAGAAAGACCTTTCAAGGAACACATCTAAAGGCAATGTAAAAGATAAAACTAGACATCAGCTGTCACCTTCTCATAGCAACATTCTTCCTTGATAAAACGACAGAGAAATTCATGCCTTATCGATATAAGGGATATAGAAAAGATCATTGAACTTCAGTAAAACACTTGGAAAAACACCCTATAAATATTAGATGAAGTATTTATGATGGAGTAACTGAGTAACAGGAAGCAGTAAGACTTCATAGAGAAAATGTTTGGCAAGTGGAAAGTTATTTTTCAGTTACTGGCTTTG
This sequence comes from Bucco capensis, assembly GCA_013396975.1. Classification (NCBI taxonomy): domain Eukaryota; kingdom Metazoa; phylum Chordata; class Aves; order Piciformes; family Bucconidae; genus Bucco; species Bucco capensis. The sequence continues at coordinate 7,669 of VWZO01013716.1, forward strand.
TTGCAATTAAGTATTTGATCATAAAAGCAGAAGCTTTCTGATTATATCTGTTACAAATCTAGGAGACATCACCAGTATGGCAGGTAATGGATTATCATACAGGAACAGACTGATAACGAGAGTAAAGGAACTGAAATGACACTCTTCCATGCTTTAGATAGTAAAGGGGTATGGAACAGGAAATAAAAGAAAAGAGAATAATAAGTGCATGTTTTCATCATACACAATCTGGATGATAAGGTGATGTTACTATGAAAACTAAAAGAATACTCCCTCGATTTACCCGGAAATTTATTTATGTACAAAATGAGAGAACACATAGAATGGAAAAGATGAAAATAAATACACACAAGTACAGAGAAGAATGACTAAATTAGACAGGTTGTCTAATGACCCAGAGAAGATCAGAAGAGTAAGGGATGAGAGAGAGGGTTGTTTTTCTAATTAGTGGGTTTAAAAGCAAATGAAAGGGACTACAATACACTGTTTGTATCCAGACCAATAGAATCAAGCCAGACATAGATACATTTAAACTGAAAATTGGAAAATGGTTTCCAGCTGTCATTAAAGGGAGATCATTAAACAGCTTTTCAAAAGAAACAGAAGGAACCTAGGCCTAACTGATTCAAACGTTGCTTGTGCCAAGTTTCTGAGATATTTTACGGTGCAGTCAGCAAAGACCAAACATAAAATAACAAAATTTGGGACTTGCCTTCTAGTAGTGTTTAAAAGTATTTCTTCAGCCTTAGGAAAGGGAAGAGACAAAAATTTTAAAATAATAGCATCTGTTATGAGGCTATATTATCCTTGATCTTTCTATTGAAATCCTAGAAAGGGCATGACAAAAGTTCTCTTATTGCTTGAGTATGGGTGTTCACAACCTTTTTCAGAGTGACATTAGCCTTTATAGGTAACAGAACACCAAATTTTATCAGGTAATGAGAAAATAAAAGGTCCTATTTCTGAGTCCTGTGCATGCCAACTAGCAGTCTGTGAGTCATATATTTGAATATGTGTACCAAATAGCTATAAACTACCTTCTAACACAGTTGAAATTTCAGCAAAACAAGCAAAAAAACCCTCCCAAATGCTTGCAGTAATTTCTTAAAAGAAAACTAACAGCAGCAACATTTGTATCCTCTATCTGGATCATACTTAAAAAACAGATCTACAACTTAGAAATTCCCTAAACCCAATATTAATGCAGAAAAAATTAACTAAATACAACTTTTGTAAAAAACTGCTTTCTCCTATTAAGTAATATCAGAAATATTAACTAAAATTGAAGTGGTTTGCTGATTTGCTAAATACATAAAAGGAAAACAACTAGACAAAGTAAAATTCAAATAATTAGCATATTAAAAGAAAAATAAAAAAGGATGGAAGGGCTTACTTGTCTTAAAGTTCAGAATAATAGCATATATCTTGCTTTCCCTTTAAAATATAACTATCTTATATGCTAGGACAGAATGAGTTCTTGTACTCCAGCAAGACTATTCTTTTTTATGCTTCCAAAGTGGAAGCATACATAGCAATCACATAATAACCCAATGGAATAAACTTCAAATATTTTGAGTGGGCTGGTAGGCTAAACTTGAAATAGTCTAAAGGGAACCTGAACCACTGGTTCTAACTTTGTATATTTATATGAAATGGGGTTTACTGAAGAAACATAGTTACATAATAATGTAAAAGATTATTTGATCTACTGAATACTGATAACTATAAGAATAATCATTATATAATTACATATATAATTACATATAAAACATATGTTAAATTTTATATTGTATACTATATATAATATATAGTAATCATATATTTTAATCATTATATAAGTTTCATTAATCAAAAGTCATAAATTAGTGTGTTGTGATAAGAATTGGCCTAATATTTATTTTTCCAGAAAAAAAATCATGGGATCACATTTATTTGGAGGATGATTTGTGAAGGAATTTTAGTTCTTTTGATTATTTTTACACTTTGATGTAGTTATCTATGGCTGTACTATTGGCAAAACTTTCTGATGGAAATGTAGGTAACTGCAAGCAAAGTCTCAGTATGCTTAACAATCTGCACAGTATGGAAATTACTCAGGAGGAACCTACATTTAAGGGCATGTGAAGACTGGAAAATGAAAATGCCTCTGAGCTGCTTTAAATCATCATCCCAGATTTATGCAGTACTACAAAGTATTGAATTATATTCTTGCACATATTTCCAGAACATTAGTGCTTTGACTAATGAAAAGAAAGGAGACTTTTTCAGAAATGGAAAAGGATTTCACAAAGTAAAAATCTGTTCTTTGTGCCTTTATCCAATGATCTTACAAAGGGATCCCAAAATAGCTTATAAGTTATTTTGTTCAGTGCAAACTGAACTATGAAAAAATAAAGTTTCTTGCCCAATGTCATGTCCTGTCAGAATTAACCAGTAAACCTGGTGCCAGATAGAATTTTTTTATGTAGTAGCGACACGCCACGTTTATTCGGATTATTTATTTATTTTAAGGAAAGATTTAGAACTGTACTCTAATTCTTGTGGGTATTGATGGCCACCTTACAGAACCAAATCTTATTCCTAGTGACTACGGGATGCATGCTGGCAATCACTCAACCAGGTGGCAACTCATATTCCACACTTTTGATGTTCATAGTATGATTTTCACAGATCATTTCAAGGAGGAGATGACCATTTCGCTGTAACAGGAATTGCTAAAAGATTTTAATTTACGAATTTGAAGTTTCACCACCAAAGTTCTAATATCTGCCTCCTTTCTATCAGGCATTCTCTGTTAAAATACATCTAACACTTCATGTGATGAAGCGCAATGCACGCTCTTCTGAGACACCAAGGACAATAAGTAAATAAAGAATAAGTAAATAGAAAACAAATAAAAAAAAAGCCACCAAACAACCCACCAAAACCAAAATACAAACAATCACAACCACCCCTACATGCCTAACACTACAGCATGTCCTGGAGCACCACATCTACAAGTTTCTTAAACACCTCCAGGGATGGTGATTCAAGCACCTCCCTGGGAAGACTGTTCCAGTGCCTCACCACTCTTTCTGTAAAGAATTTCTTCATAATATCCAATCTAAACCCTCCCTGCCGCAACTTCAGACCATTCCCTCTGGTTCTGTCATTAGTTACTAAGGAAAAGAGGCCAACACGCACCTCTTTACTACTTCCTTTCAGGTAGTTATAGAGGGCAATGAGGTCCCCCGTCAGCCTCCTCTTCTCCAAACTAAACATGTCCAGCTCCCTCAGCCTCTCCTCATACGACTTACTCTCTAAAACCCTCACAAGTTTGGTAGCTCTCCTTTGGACACACTCCAGCATCCCAATGTCTTTCCTCTAATGAGGGGACCAGAACTGAACACAGTACTGCAAATGAGGTCTCACAAGTGCCGAGTACAAGGACATGATAATCTCCCTTCTCCTGCTGACCACGCTATTCCTGATACAAGCCAGGATCCTGCTGGCCTTCTTGGCCACCTGGGCACACTGCTGGCTCATATTAGGCTGGCACCCCCAGGTCCTTCTCTGCTGGACAGCTTTCCACCCATCCCCAAGCCTGTAGCGTTGCCTAGGGTTGTTATGACCAAAGCGCAGTTAAAGACGCTGGCCTCTGATTCCCGTGCATACACTAATCATTTCCTCTCATGTACATGCTCCTCTCGATTTAGTACCTTGTTTATAGCACTGATATGTAGTGTTCTTTCTTTTGAAATAGTGCACTGAATTCAACTTCTACCATAAAAAAACAATCCTAGCAATGCCCAATGCCTTCACAAGATGAACGAGTGGCCCTCTCTTCTTTTACATCCAGGTGCCCCTGTTCTTCAACATTCATAATGATAGAAAGGTTTTGTTTGGGCTTAGAAGATTTTGCTTTATGCACCAGCAAATAATTCCATTTCCCTTGTTTTTAGACCACAGAACATAACAGTTTAGAGGAATCAGTACTTACTAAGAGCAATACTAAAAGGAAACATCTGTACCTATTGATGTCACAGCACAGTGTCAGAATAGCTTAGCTGATATTGACATCTATATTCCAAAACACTCACAGGAAACTTCTCCCTATGAGGTAACCCATTTCTATTACTTAACTTTGTGTATTTCTTCACAAGAATAGCTATAAATACTGTTGGCCATACAAGAACATTTCAATTGTCCCCATCAGTGAAAAACCAGAGGGAAATTACTGCAGATGCTCTATTCATGAAATTAAACTAGGTAACTTTGTGGGCCCACTGAGCTATGAATAATTGACCTTTACGCTGCCAATCTAAATCCATCTGAGCCACTTCGATCTTGGCAGCCTGAGCCACCCGCTGGTTGTTCTGATGCTCTTCAGTGGCTTGGCTTTTAGGTACATGGGCATCGACATGTCGTACCTTTACAACCACTTTCTCCACCTGAGCAGCAATATCTTGCCATAATTCAGCAGCTGAAATGGGATTGCCTCTGTGCTGCCAGTTCCCTTGCTTCCACTGCTGCAACCGTCCCCATAGGGCATTTGCCACCATCCAGGAGTCAGTATAGAGATAGAGCACTGGCCACTTTTCTCATTCAGCAATTTCTAGAGCCAGTTGGATGGCTTTCACCTCTGCAAACTGACTCGATTCACCTTGTCCTTCAGTAGTTTCAACAACTTGTCGTGTGGGACTCCACACAGCAGCCTTCCACTTTCATTGTCTTCCCACAATATGACAGGACTCATTGGTGAACAGAGCATATTGCCTCTCGTCTTCTGATAGCTGGTTATAGGGTGGGGCCTCTTGGGCACGTGTCACTTCTTCCTCTGGCAATATCCCAAAATACTTGCCCTCTGGCCAGTTCATGATTATTTCCAGAACTCCCGGGCAGCTGGGGTTC